>BCNH02000009.1:21160726-21218001 GCA_001662345.2 Metrosideros polymorpha var. glaberrima
CGATCGCGTGGGTCTGTCGCCTAAAAAGCTTTCAGCAAGCGGAACTGGAATCGAAAGGAAAAACATCTCAAGTTGCTGGAAACCGCCTAAAGCTCGAACCTTTAAGGTAAATTTCGATGGGGCTTTCGTACCTGGTGAGAGTCACCGAGTCGATCGCGTGGGTCTGTCGCCTAAAAAGCTTTCAGCAAGCGGAACTGGAATCGAAACGAAAAACATCTCAAGCTGCTGGAAACCGCCTAAAGCTCGAACCTTTAAGGTAAATTTCGATGGGGCTTTCGTACCTAGTGAGACGGTGAGTCGATCGCGTGGATCTGCGATTACTAAAGGGAGGCGCCAAATCGGGTCGCAGCATCGTCGGCTCTCTTGGTCGAACCTCTCGGCATGGTGGATGCGTTGAGTTGGAACCTGTCTCCTTAGAACGCAGCAGTCGCAGCAGGTGAAGCCCTAAATTGCAATGTTTCTTCTCTAAACGACGTAGCGCATACAGAGACCTTTTTCTCTCCTCTAAACGACGTAGTTATCTCTCGAGTTCTCTAATTTCGAATAGTTTAATAAAAAAGTTATTTTCTGATAAAGAAAAAAAGAAAATTTCAATTAAGAATCTGAATTATACTCATTTTCTCAAATAAAGTGAACATTATTTTAAATAAAAATCTGAGGTGGCCAAATCATCTCAAATAAGGGCATTGCCAGCCAGTGACTATTCTGGCCATCAAAAAAGGGGCATTTTAGAAAAAGAAATTATAAGTATGTATTTTATATTTCTTTTCTTTTCTTTTCTTTTTTCCTTTCTCTTCCTCCCTGGCATCCTTGTTGATGGACGGCAACCTTTGGCCTCCAATGAGGGCCTCCCTCGCCTAAGCAAGCGAGGTTATCCCTCACTTGGGTTGGCAAGGGTGACCCTTGCCTGACGCCACCAACCCAGACGAGGGTGACCTCACTTGGCCTCGACGTCGCATAGTGAAGAGGGGTTTGAAAAAAGAAAAAGAAATTTTTTTTAAAAGGTAAATAATGAAAATGCTCTTCAATTGGTAAGGTTATGCATTTTTTAGACTAAAATGGCATTTATTTGAAATAAAATCCACTTCATATTCTTATTTGAGACGATTTGGCCAGTTCAGATCTTTATTTAAAACAATGTTCACTTCAGGCTCTTATTTGAAATTTTTCTAAAAAAAAGAAAAGAAGATGGTGAGATTGAAATGTCCTTGCCGCAAAATTAAGTAATGACACAAGAAGGAAAATTGAGATTCTTTTATTACACTAAAATTATTTTTATTTCCAAACAGTTAACTTTATTGCAAAGTTTCGATGACCATAAAATCACATATCCAATAGTTTGCCATGGAATAAGCTTTTCATTGGAGATAATGGTATTTGACACGAAGGAAATAATTATAAAATGATATAACTTTTCATCTTTTCATATCTTGAATAAAAAACAAAACAGAATAAAATATGCCATATTGATTTCGACGCAGCTTTTGATTAGTCTCTTTAACCAACTAATTGAAAATTGAAGTGTGCGACATTTAAAATGTTATGATTATGAATTGCCAATAAATAGCCTATGAAATCTCGTGATTCTAAAGTTCCAATTAATCTATTTCGTTGTATATCATTCGAGTACATATTTAATGGGAAGTTATTGATCACATGAGTCGAAATAAAAGCTACTATCTAAATACATATACAATAGTAACTTTTTCTTTAAGGATTGCCTCTAAGAGTGATTTATAGGATTCTAAATTGCAAAAAATAGATAATTCTCCTTGCAAATTGTGCTTATTTCGCATTCTCCACTCATTCTGCTTCCAATCAGGATTGATACTTGCCCCCACCCGATACCATGAGTTTTATCCAACAAAAGAATACATTAGCTTTGATAAGCTTTAATATTGAAGACTGCAACATTTTTTTGACTCTTCATATTAAGTATTTTCTTGAAATTTTCTATTAAGTTTTCTCAATATTGCATTAATATAGTTTGCTACAAATAAAATTTCTTATGTGATATAACAATGATAAAATAAAAAATTCTAATTGTTGTGAGTTGTATAATTTACATTATCATATGATGCGAATTAAGCATTCGACATTTTATTTTGTTTAAAAAAGCAGGATTCATATGAAATAAGCTATAATTTAATGAATTGTTTATATTAAAATACACATTCCAATTTTGCACTACATGTCTGAGCGACGTACCAATATGTGACTGGTGTATAAATACTCAAGCCTTATGATCAAGAATTCACTCAAGTGTGAGAAAGGATTAGCACGATGTGCAACACCTTATAAACTCAATAAGGGAAAATTGTCTAAAAAGTTCTAACCATATTGTATGGCGGCCAATTCAGTCCTAAACCTTTTAATTTTACTAATTATGTCTTAAACCTTTTGACGGTTTGCTAATTTGGTACTAACTCTGTCAATTGTGACAATTTAGTCCTAAACCTTTTAACAATTTGTCAATGTAGTCATTTCATAAGTTTAGGACTAAATTGGAAAAACTTCAAAAGGTTTAGAATTGAATTAGCAAATCGTCAAAAGATTTATGACTGAATTGTCACAATTGAAAATGTTTAGGATTAAATTGGCAAATCGTCAAAATGTTTAGGAATAAATTGGTAAAATTAAAAGGTTTATAACTGAATTGGCCGTTGTAAAATAAGTTTAGGACTTTTTGGACAATTATCCCAACTTAAGAAAGATATATAACCAATATTTTTAATTTTTGAATGAAGAGTACAAAATGCCAATGTTGGATGAAAAAAGCAATAGTAAATTTTCTTCATATTTTTCCCATCCAATATTTTATATTAGACAACTTGTCGTCATTACATATTGCCGTTGATTAATTACGCTGTATCGAGTAAAAATACAAATTGCACAATATAGATAACCAAATATATATGCGTATTGCTGCCATGTTATCGAATCGAGGCTCTATATTTTTATTCTGTTTCCAACCGGTTCTTGGATTCGAAAATGTTTCTTTTAAGTTTTGAAAAATTGTCGTCTTGAATGCAAGAGATTATTGCATTGATTTAATATATGTACCGAACTGAATAAGGACAACCGCATACGATGGATTCCTCTTTATTCTAATTAATTATGACGAGTATCAGCTTGACTTTATTTTTATCCAGTTGATTTTAGTTTTTCAATATAGGTTGAAACACCATGAGGTGGGTATGCAGAAACAGAAAGATCACATCCACCGGTAACAACGCATGAGAAATCAGGGGAAAGAGTGGGCTTTTGATTCATAAAAACAAGTGAGTAACAAATAAAATTCGGCATGGTATGCATGCCAATTCCACACATAATGCCTCGAACAAATAGATTACACCATCACAATGTACCGCCATTCGGCTTCAATCGAAGCGGAGCGCCTTTGCGTGCTTTCTGACAATGCGCAGTTTGAGCATTGGGTTCACCACTTGCCTCATGCTGCGGGCATTGCATCGCTAACCTTGTGATCTTAGTTCCATTCTCTGAACAGAATCCCGGGTTCGCTTCTCGGCTTACGTGCACCGAGGTGGTCCGCGTGTTCTTCTCCTCTTAGGAATCATATTTCAGTTACCCGTTGGGGGCCGAAGTGTACGACTTCAGGGAGAGATGCCGGCGAAGGCCTTGCACGAGTAAGGTCTCTATATACCCAGGGAGAGTAAAAGAGGGGGCCATATCTGCCAAGGGAGGTATTCACTGGTTCAAAGGGAAGGATTTGGGAGGACAAGGTTTTGATCCGGAGATAGTTTCGTTCGACCTTGGAAAGGAAGAGTTCTCTTTACTGCGGCCCCCCCCAAGTTCAAAGATGCTGGGACAGAAACAGGGTTGTTCGAGGTGAGAGGATTGCTGGCGATAGTAAATCATTCCTTGGCGAGACATGTTGAGGTTTGGGTCTTGGAGAGCAGCAGCAAGTGGACAAAGAGGTACAAGATTGAGTTCGCAGCGTTCCCAGAGAATTTCAAGGGGTCTGGGAGGCCGAGGAGGGTGAGATGGGTGGGCGAGATTGATGGGGAGATGGTGCTAGTGAACTTCTCGGGCAGGCATTGTTTCTCCTTCTATAATCCCAAGCAGAGGAGGTCCTCTTGGGGATTCGACTTCGAGCCACGTCCCTCATGTTTTCGCCTTCACGCCCAGCCTCAATCTCACTCAACTTGTGATTATATGATGGCCAAGCTAAGCTAAGAGAGAATAGATGAGATGATATCAGGAGGTGCATTTCTTTGTCACATTAACCAGAAATCACAGCATGACATGTTACGATGGTTATGACTTCACAGTCCTATGTTATAACTTTTTCTTTGAACATACTTGAAAACGAAAAACTCAAACCATCATCACGGATATTTCTAGACTGATGGAGTTGAACTCTAAAAAACGAGATATGAGAAATAGTCGATCACACACTTGCTCGCCATTTCGTGCGCAATAACCATATACGTGCCCTTATGTTTTGAAAATACAGTACATGAAATTTAGCCGGTGCTTTTGCTCGCATTGAACAAGCGTAGCCTCGACCCCAAGTGCGATGCTTCGTGTTTGAAGGGGGTGGCTGACAATGGCCGTGGCCTTGGAGGGAGGAGGAGGAAATTTTTGTTTGGTGTTTCCGGTTTTCGGAGTATTGCGTGATTTGGACGTTGAGGGTTGTCTAAGATTTTCTGAAGGAAGAGCAATTTTATCTTTTTGTATGTATCATTTTCGGTCATTTACCAAGCAATGCGCGAGATATAAGAAATTGGATAAAGTTTCCTTATTCAGTTTGAACTTACCGTTTTAAGGAAAAAAAAAAAATGGATACGCTAGTGATATTGTGCTATTGCGTCCAGAGGATTCAGGTAGTAAACACAAGCGGAAATAAGGGCGACAATTGCACTTGACTATGTTTGGTGAATGTGGTTCCGACTTAGTCAACCATCTTATGCATATAAGATTCTTCCCCGACGCCCGTCGAATTGACAAAATTGAAAAATTGAGGATATAATCGACATCCATACAATAGATTTAGGACATTTTTTTTTTCGTAATTATCCCCTACATTGTGTTCAATTCCAAAAACCAGATCAAATAGCTTTATGTGATGAATCAAGTCCAATCATCTTTAATAGTGTTTTTCCTTGTCATCATCTTTAAATATGCGTAATTTGCTTTTCATGGAAATCCTATCGATTAATCTTCTCAGTTCTCGGTATTGTAAAGACTTTGCGAGGAGTTTTTGAAGGAGTTTGAATACAATATGGATTCAAATGGGGAAAATTACCAGAAAGTCCTAAACCTGTTGCACTTGTGTCAATTCAGTCATATACTTTTTAATTTGGCTAATTTAGTCTTAAACTTTTTGATAATTTTCCAATGTAATCATTCCGGTCAATTTTGACCGAAAATCTCTAATGTTGACGCCAGCCGTTTTATGTAGCACGGACGATCGGCATTGATGTGGACAATTTTTATAATTTTTTTTAAATCACTTTTTTATATTTTCTTTTTCTTTCTTTCTTTTTCCTTTTTTTTTTCTTCTAAGCCCGGTGAGGGCAAGCAAGGGCCACGAGGCTCACCCGCGACTGACGAGGGCTTCGTGGCCCTTGCCCAGTGGTTAGCGAGGATCAGCCGGCCCTCGCTTGTGACCGATGAGGGTTGGCCGGCGACCCTTGCCAAACTTGGTAAGGAAAAGAAAAAGAATAAAAAAAATCAGAAAATTTTAAAAAATTAAACTATAAAAATTGTTCATATTAACGACAAGCCATGGCATCCTATGTGGCATTGTTGGTGTCCACGTCAGCAATTTTCGGCCAAAATTGACTGAAAGGATTACATGGGCAAATTGTTAAAATGTTTATAATTAAATTTGCCAAATTGAAAGGTTTAAAACTGAATTGGCATATATGTTTATGACTTTTTTTGATAATTTTTCCAATTAAAATAAGTCTTTTAAAATTTTTTAATTGATTCAGAACATTAGTGTAGGTTAATATATTTTCATCAATAAAAACAACGTTTTTGTGATTCTTTTCCTGTTAGAGCATTATCAACCCTAAAAATAGTATAACCGTATGTATTTTTCAATATTTTGAACATCGTAACACAAGAATATTTTATGTTGATGTTAGGTGGACATATTGCCAATTGAGAAAATAATGAATTTCAAAGTTTTAAAAGACTTTGAAGAATCAGTCAAATGATTCGAAAATTAATATTGCATTTATACTAGTGTACATAAACGCTAAAGGAAAGCAACTTTCAGAAAAAAGAAGTCCTTTTTAACCGAGTGCAGTATACCAAAAACTTATTTCAATTCATAAAAGAAAAAATAAATATAAAAAGCTATCTTTTGATATGAATTTATTTTCTATTATCAATTGTAAAGCGATAATAATTATTGCATTTAATCATATTGTCAATGTCTTACATGTTCATCTTATTATAAAAAAATGGTTAATATCAAGAAAAATCTCAAATTAGTACACTTGTGATAAATTTACCATAAACTAATTTTTTGACCATGAAAATTTTCAAACTGCTATATCTATGATAAATTTACCGTAAACTGGTACACTTGTGGTAAATTTACCTTATGTTAGTTTTTGTTAAATTGGGTTAATACAACGAAAAATCCCAAACTTATTTTGTAAGCATATTCTTCTAATATATTTTTGTGATTATTCTTTCCAAATTTAGAATCAACATTATTCCTCTACATAATTTGATGATGTTTGCAATAAAACTTCGCTATGATGGTTAAAAATATATGGTTGTAGTTTTATGCAATCATCAAAGCATATGATTGCAAATGTATTTTTGGAATTTTATCGCTCACGATAAAATTATTCTTCTATGATTTTCCAAATAACGAGTAGTTTTACCACTACCAATATCATTATTACTCGTTTATGCATGTGATTCTTCAGAGAATCTTAATTGAAATTTCTGAATTTGTAATTATAGTTTGAAAAATATAGAAGGTCTTCGAATATTCTTCAGAGCGTGTTGATAAGTGAACTTAACATGACTGGGGGAGTTGCTCGGTTGCAATTGATTCTTTTAAACGATACTTTGTGACATATACACAAACAACATTATTGAACATGCAAAGTTCAATGTAGTTAATTGGAGATCTATTGGGGCTGATGGCGGTCCCACACTGTGTAGGTTCCAGAACTAAAAGGTTTCTCCAATTAAAAATTTTCTACTAATTATCAACTATCAAATTGCCACAAATAACCTATATTACATCATATTTGAAAGTGCTTTTACAAATGATTTGCTAAGCACCGGATGTTCATATTAGGTAGCATACTTATCTTATTAATCACGAGCGTCAAGTCTATGGAATTTCATATAAAGTTAATAACACTCGAAAATGTACGGCTTATAACGTATTTGATATATAAATTCACCTCACCACACATTAACAGTATTTTTCTAAGATCCTAGTCAATTAGATTTAGCGCTCTAATGTTTCATACAAAAGGGAAATTTATCTTCATGATATATACACAACCATGAATCACCTTATTATGTCAGTTCGACGACTGAAAGAGCGAGGGACCGGTGAGATGGGTTGAATGGACAGGACGTGCCACTCAAGATTTCCATAACATCTCACGGCATGAATATTTCCTCGTGAATCAATCATTATCACCTTCAAGTCCAAGAGCTGAAGCAGCTCTGCGCTAGTGCAGACATGTAGTGGCAGTTCTAGCTTCATCAGCGCAATCAAATCAAACCGAACCGACCACCATGTCTCTATCTTTCAGACTCATTCCTACTTCCTCACCTCCGCCACCATCTCATCTCAGATTCACCCTCCTCTCTCGATCCAACCTCAACCCAACATCGATCCACTCTCCCTCTCCCTCAAAGTTTACATTTTTATCCCCAATCCGATGCGTGAACGAAGGCTCCGACCACGTGTCGGTGGCCCGAGCGAGACCCAGATGGGAAAACGCGCTCTCTGCTGCGGCGAGCCTGTACCCTCTTTACGTGAGCGTCGGAGGGGTCGTGGCTTGCCTCAAGCCCTCTGCTTTTCAGTGGTTTGTGCAGAGAGGTCCGACCTCTTATAGCTTGTCGCTTGGGCTGATTATGTTGGCCATGGGTCTCACTCTCGAGCTCAAGGACTTGTTCTCTCTCTTCCTGCAGAGACCTCTCTCGGTAATCTTATCTTCCTCGGAAATTCTATTCCTTCTAGTCAGTCACTCGCCGAGATTGAGGGTGACAGAGACAGAGAATTTGGTCAATGTTGATGATTTACTTCTTGGATCCCCTTTACAGTGGATATTTTAAATTTAAATTCGAGCAGTAAAAGTTGGGTATTGGTTGCATTTTGTCGTTCTTGAGAAATTTATTGGATCTGGTCTTGTTCTCGTCTCCATAAGGTTTGACGGTTCTCCAAATATGGAAGAACTTACACGGTAACAATTAAAAAGTAGGCCTAGTTCTATGTCTTGGAGTCCTGGACTAAATGGCATTGAGTCGGGTTTTTGGGGTCTAGTTCTACTTCATGGTATGTCTATCATAAGTTTTCACTAATGAGTGCGCACAGGCTCCTTACATGGCAACAATTACACGACAGCAAGGACTATTGATACAACAGCGATACTGTAATATTCCTCTAATGCTGTGACAGAAGCATTCATTTAAAAAAAAAGGGATGTAGTATAGTCTCTTTTTCGCACAGCATTCTTACTATAAACTGAATATTAAGTCATGATCTCCCTTTAGTGCAATTGAGAAGCTATGTCCAATATTGGCCTCATTCATCTGCATTGTTGTTATATCTTTTACTATCTTTTCTAAGTACGATCTTGCTAATGCTTTACCAATCAGATACTCTTTGGATGTGTGGCTCAATATACTATTATGCCAGCTCTCGGGACCTTAATAAGTAGATTACTGGGGCTTCCACCTTCTCTTTCGGTGGGTTTGATATTGCTTGCTTGTTGCCCAGGGGGTACTGCTTCCAATGTGGTAAGACTTCTCTTTCTCCTGAACCATTATATCAGGAACCTAGAGGCAAATAGTGACTAGTGATTTTTCAACAAAAAAAGAAGAAGGTAGTTTTCCCTATTTTATTTGTTGGCTAAAACAAATTTTTCGTTCAATTACTCCTGTAGTTATAGTATGGCTTTTTGTGCTGTCTAAAAGCTTCTTCAAAATATAGGCTTAGTCTCTAGTTGACAGTATCTGAGGCTGGAGAATGTACTCTGTCAGTTGCAACTCATGTTAAATCACTTACTAACGCAGCGTAGGGTCAAGTTTGTTAAATAATCAAGCTTCATGTATGCTTGTTCTTTTGTGGCTATATTGTCACTTATCTGGTATATATACGTTTTATGAGTCTTAATGAGGGAACTGAGGGATGTGGACTTGTGAGTTCTGACGGCTGGTCAGAGTCATCTGACCCTTTCACGTGTCGCTGAAGGTAATTGAATGGATAAGGAGTGCATACTGTAGTTGATATGGTTCAAATCCATTTGTGTTGAATATGGTGTCCAATGATAGTATTTGTGAAGTAGACAACGATGTTTTATTTGGATCAGTTTTCACAGTCCATGCAGTCAGCAAGCATGTTATAACTCTGAGTGAGAATGCCTCATTTCAATGATATCTCCATACATTTCCATTTTCTGAAGTAGCATTTCAGGTTACTTTAATTGCTCAAGGGGATGTTCCTCTATCTATCGTGATGACAGTTTGCACCACTCTCGGAGCAGTACTTCTGACTCCTCTCTTGACGAAGATATTGGCCGGAACTTATGTTCCTGTTGATGCCATTAAACTTTCCATCAGCACCTTGCAGGTAACTATGATCTTAAGTCAGCTTGCAAGGACACCACAGACAAGTTCGGTATAGACGGTTATATTATTTGTTGTATATTTCCTTATGTAGGTGGTAGTTGCTCCAATTCTATTAGGATCTTACTTTCAAAGTGCATTTCCTGGAGCGGTGACGGTTGTGACTCCTTTTGCACCACTTTTTGCAGTATTGGCATCTTCTCTACTAGCATGCAGGTACAGTTCATCCATGTTGTTTCACTTGGAGTCATTGCTCTTGCATTGCATCTCTCTCACGTCTATTTTATATCTGGTGGCTCTAGTGTATTCTCGGAAAATGTGGTCCGACTCAAGTCCTCATTGCTTGGTGCTTCATCAGCCGGTGATCTCTCCATGTTTGCTCATGTTCAGGCAATAGTATCTGGTGAACTAGGGTTGGTTATACTTTCTGTGCTACTACTGCATTTTGCTGGTTTTTTTGTGGGGTAAGTATTGACCTCTGTGCTGTCTTTCACATTGTCTTTAGATAATAGCTTGTTTACTTATCCAGTGAATGGATTGCTTGTAATATTTCACTCTTTGGCACAATAATGTGGTCCCGTGATCTTCTCTTCTGTTTCTATTTTCTTTAGTGCGTGTGCATGTATGTGTAGGTTACTTGTTATTCTTAGCTTTCCTGTCCTAGGTTTTCCTTTGCATGGGTCAGCTTGTGTATTCTTTTGAGCATCTCCTGTTCAGTCGTCCTTTCTAGTTTCCCTCCTCTCCAAGAGTTCAAGTAATTTCTGACAGCACTTTGAACTCGTTGTCTTAACTCATTACATACTGTTCACAGTTGGTAAGCTTCTCATTTCTGAAGAAGATACTCGCCTTTATGGCTGTATATTTCTAGAACATTGGTTGAATGTCCTTGGTGGTCTCATTCATTTGAGTTTCTGTTGATATCCTCAAATTCTGTCACTAACGGTTGATAATATCTTCTGGAAAGTTCTTCGGCAGTGAATCTTCCACCTTTTGACCGCTAGTCAAGCAGTAAATTGAATAAAGAAGACGACCTTAGTAAGAGAACAAAGAAATTATACTAAGGCATGCATGTGTGGCTGGTTTATGCATGTGAATATGGAAGTTGTTCTTTCATGTACCAGATCATGTGTGAGAATGCAATCTTTAATGTACCAGATCATGCAATGGTTCGAAATAAAAGCTAAGAAGATTTATGTCTCTCTACATACATGTGCATGTGATGATCCCCCTTATTTTAGCTCCTGATTCTCTTTTTCTAGACTAAGGCGATCACTTGACAGGTTTGACATGCTAGCATATTCAGCAGAATACTACTATAGCAAGTTCTACTCTTAAACTGTTGGTTATTCGTAACAAAGTCTGCATCTAATATTCATACTTCATCACATTATCTGCAGGTACATATCCTCAGCAATTTGCGGGTTTAGCGAACCACAAAGGCGAGCAGTATCTATTGAGGTAACTTCTCATTGATGTTCAGTGAATTTGGCATTGTCCAAAGCTCTCTGACAAGTGACAACCCTATATAGAGAAACTTAGTAGACTTCTACTCTGTTTGTGGTTGTGCGTGTGGGCATTGTCGAATTCTTGAGAGATTGAGATTTTCAGTTCTGTTGATTGCTTGGAATAACTTACACCCATAAAATGTTTAAATAATGCAATGTTCCTATATCGTTAAGCATGGCTACCATTTTCCTTGATATAACATTCGTCTCCTACACTGGACTGCAGGTGGGTATGCAGAACTCTTCATTGGGCGTGGTTTTAGCGACCTCCCATTTCATCTCACCTTTGGTTGCACTACCTGCAGCCATGTCTGCGGTTGTAATGAATATCATGGGAAGCAGTTTAGGCCTCATCTGGAGATATATTGATCCATCTGATCAGACAAACCACTCCTAAAAGAATTGACTAACTCAAAGTCGCTGCATAAAAAAAAAAACATCTGCATTGTTAATTATTTGACGACCCATAGGTCCAAATTCTTCATTTACTTTGATTCTTGCTTACATCAGACAGAATGATTTTCATCAACGAGTTTCCAGTTTGCATACTTTTTTTTTTTTAAAACAGATGTGTGCAACTGTCTGGATCTAAGCACTTCCCGAAGTGGAAATGGAAGTTAGGTGACCGATGTAGAATTGCTTCTTTGTGGGTGTGAGTGTGGTTAATTATCTTTCTCCTGTTTTTGGATTGTTTTGCGGAATGCCTAGCCACAGTGGTAATGGAGGAAACCTAGGAGAAGGCTTTGCAATGGCCGACACGGAATGTCCTGTGGGTTGTCTTGTCCACTCCTCTCGCAAAATCCAACTGCTGCCTTGAGATTGTTATTAACTAACAGACAAGACCTCCTTGTTGCCAATCCTGTATTATGCAACATGACATGAGGAAAACATGTGGTGTTTGTGTTTTACATTTTTATCGTTAATGTTTAACTTCATGTGAGGACTTTGAAAAGAATAGTGATATTAATAAATAATAAGGTGGAGCAGCTGGTCTGGATGGTGACATCCAATTTCCACAGCACTAATTATCACAAGAATGTGCCACAGAAAATGTCAAAAAAAGACATTTGCTATTTGCAGCTGGTGGGTGCACCATGCTTCTGTGATTTTAATGGCTGATCTCAGGGCTTGAGATTTTGATTAAAGGTGCCAAGTTCGTGCAATCGTAGTAAAACAATACTTCATGTGACTCAAGAAATTGCTCTACCCAGTTGTTTTTGCGTGGATTGTCTTGAAAATCAGCTGTACTTAGTCTATAAATGCATGTGGTAGATATAATTTTGATGTCTTTGCGATGAAGCTCATAATATAATTTCTTTTCTATTTTTGTTGTTGTTATTTTTTCTTTTGGAGAGAGCAAAACAATCACGAAAAATGGCGAACAATGATTGATTTGCCAAATCATCTTCATCTCCCACCAATTATTGATCTTTGTTTTTTTCTCTTTTAAAATATGATTCGCGTCGAATCCATCGAAAAGCCTGCTCACCCTCAATTTCATAATACGTCAATTCATGACTGACTTAGGGGCGACACTGTCTACATGCCTGTGAATGAATGTGATCCCAATGCCTGTATAGCCCTCAACCAGATTTGTTGTTGACATCTCTTAACAGTCGAAAAGAAAGGAAAAGAATGGAGCCTGAGTCGACCTCTCCTGAGACCAAGGATTTCATGAATGTTAATCCTCCCGATACTGGAAAACAGAGAAGACCAGAGAAACCAAACTCAGATGAGGATGAATGTGATCGTGATGATGTGAAGACCGATCTGAAGTTGACCAGTGAAGCTTCCCATGGCGTTTATCTGTTCAGGACATACATGGCCACCAGGGCTCCAACCAAGAACATCACTAAGGCGAAGACAGACGCGGGAGGACCAGGGAGCTGCAGGCAGCCTTTGCTGCCACCACAGTTTGGATGCAGTGGACCTTGGCACGCTACTTGTCTTGAACGAAAGATTTTTCCCCAAATGAGGTAACTCGAAACCTTACCCTGTTGAATTTTCGAACCTTTGACTCCACAAGTCGGGCTGCCTGGAAATGATGGATACCTAAGATGGTGATGTTCAGGAATACAGAGTCCTCAGACTGCAAGTCGGCAACTCCGCAGCTGACCATATTCTATGCCGGCACCGTCAATGTCTACAACAATGTCCCTGTTGATAAGGTGCATACTCAGGCAACAACTAGGTTTCTTCTTGGTTGTTTTTTACCTTGCATAACATGTACAGGAGTTCTCATGTCCACCCCTCATGGTGTTACGATGTTCGCCAAGTCATGCATGATATCCCTTATGTTTGAAGTGGCTGATTAAGATGGCAAAAAGCAGGCTCAGGCGATTATGCTTCTAGCTGGTGAAAGCTCTTTGACGAAGCCTGTGGTGACAAAATCTGAAGATGTAATCCACACGATTCCACCTCATCGGCGGCAGATCAGTTTGCCTTCCATCTGCAAGCCGCAAGGTGGTAAAAGTGTTCTCTCTTAACAGTGTATTCGTATTTTGGCATACATGTCCCCGAATTGATATGGACTTACCTTTCTCTCTTCTTCACTAGACATTCCATTGGCAAGAAAGAACTCACTTTGCCTCTTTCTTCAAAAGCGTCATGATCGGTACCGGTCTTTCCATTTGCCTTTCTCCCTCCTCAAATATTTTGTGATGGCTGACCTTCCTTGCTCTTCGATGGGAACGAAATTCGCAGGATCACGAACAAAAGTCCCTATTGTTCATCTGGGAGAAAACACAGAGAAATGGAGCCAAGAGAAGAAGAGGGCTCGCATAATACCGGGAACGATCGTCATTGCTCTCCTCTGTCGCCCTTCCCTTCGCGATCGGGATTCCTCTGTTCTGTATCAGCTACTAAGAAATGACTCTGCTAATAACATCGATCCACCCAATAATCTTCACAGACACTTCTTGTTTGTTCTAATAAGTCTCATCCTTTTTAACTAGAAGCAGCATCTCCTATGAATCCTCCGAGTTCCATGTACCACTTTGGATGTAGTCTAGATAAATGAGCACTGTCTCCATTTTTCAAATCCTGGATACTTGGAAGTACTTTCTGGTTTTTTTTTTTTTCTGGTCAACGTAATTTCTGATTTCGAGTTGCTGTAATTTCACATCGATACATTTTTTTTTTTGCTGCCGAGCAAGGTTATGCGAATACGTAGCAGTCTATCATATTTCGAGTGCGAGAGTAGATTCTTGTTCTTTAGCTCTAATAACCCAGGGAGCAAAATTATGCAGTACCTGAATCCCGAAACCAAATCTTGCCGTTCACTTTTTTTTTTTTTTGTAATGAACTAGTAGACATGGAGGTCAAAACACTTAAAGCAGGTCTTAACAAGATTTATAATATGGCCCAAGAAAAAGTCAATTAGGACAATAGATCTTGTCGAATTCTTGCCCCGTATCAGATGAACAATTATTTGGCACAGGCAAATTGGACTTTTGCCAATGGGATCGTAGGTGATGCAAAAAGAAAAATTAATTTTCCACAAGACTTTTAATGAAGTTCATGTGAGGACTCGTAGCTTCTTTTCATACAAATATTCTATTGTTGAGGTTGGTCTTGTGTGCGTAATGTGTGTGAAATTTGTGAAAGACACTAAGAGCATAGAGAGCTGTAATCTCGAGAGCGTGAGAAAAGTCATTTTCAGTGAATAATTATTGTGGGTTCAAATTCCATTTAGGATTGAGCTAGTATAATTTCATATTGGTCCATCTAAATTCGTTGTGTTCAGATCATATTTTTACAATTTATTTTTTACTCAAACCGTTTCATTTTTTTTTCCCTCACGCTTTGGCATTAGCCGTAACAATTTGCCATTATATTCTCTCGATATCTTTCCCGTGCATGTAATTGCCTTTGTGAAAAGAAATAGACTTTTTCCCTTTTTGGCTAAGAATGAGGAGGTGGGGGCAAGAACATCATGGAAAAGAAAAGTACAAAGTACGACAATCCCCATAAAAAGCTGAAGAAACGGAATTGAGAGAAGGAAAAGGCAAGGAGGGAGGGGGGGGCTTTAGCAGTTACAGTTGCATCAGCACCGTCTATTGCGCCGTTCCGACAAACTACCAGCAAGGTCCCGCATTATCCCGACGGCCGAGATTCCTTCTGCTTTTAGTCACTTCTCTACGTCCCACTCCACTGAATCTATACGCCACTTCGCTCTTCTTCAAGCTCTCCTCAGCTCAATCAACTCCTCTCTCTCTCTCTCTCTCTCATCTGCTCGAACAAGCTGCGCTAATGGAGGATGGTAGTGGGTGATTCCTCTCTCTGCTTTTCTTGATTCGTCGCCCACAATTTGTCAGTTATCAGATCAAGCTCGGTGATGGATTGGAGTAAGTTAAATGGTTGATCTCTCCAGCCAAAAAATGCTCGACGCCCAAGAGGTCTCGGCGGTCAAGACCCCATCCTCTGACCCCGGCAACTTCGAGAGGCCCCCGCTTCTCAAGAAGCCCAAAACCCTAGACGACTCCGATTCCGATTCCACCCCTCACTTCCCCGGCCCTCTCTTCCCCGCCGTCCGCCGCGTCGTCACCGCTCCCCCCTTCTCCCGCCCTCCCCTTTCCAATCTCCGCGTCTCCGTCGGGGATGATCCGTCCCCTCTCGACTCCTCCTTCTCCGATCGCGACTGGGTCTACCCCGCATTCCTCGGGCACCACCCCGCCAAGAGCCGGGTCGCTCTCAAGGCTTCCAAGCTGCAGAAGCTTGACTCGCCTGTCTTGACTGCTCGCGGTCACGCGGACGATCCCAATCGCAAGGGTATCGGCGAGAAGCAGCTGATCGGCGCTGCCCCTGTGAAAAAAGTGGAGAAGGATGTCAAGTTGGCATCGAGTCAGCTCGGTGTGTCCCGGTCAAACTCGGGCAGTGGCTTTGCTTCAAAGAGAATTGGGCTGTTTAAGCAATCCTTGGTACTTTATATGGTAAGATGTGATTTACTTCATTGGAGGATCACCTTGTTGTAAGGCAAACAATGAAGGTTGAGAAAAAGGGTCAATATGTGTAATTTACCTGATATTGCTGTTAGGTATTCTTTGGTAAATACTCAAGCTTGATTCGCTCAACGTTGATCCATTTCATAGGCTTTTACCTCTTACAATGAACTCTGGAAGATTCGTAGGATGGGCTTATCCCTATAAAAGGGCTGTCCACTAACCAGGCCAGAGCGAAAGTTCAAAGCACACTTCCGGCATTGTTGTCACCCATGTTAATTTCCTCCCATCATAATATTTTACTGTGGACCTTCATCTCTTCATTTTTGCAATCAAGGACAGTGCAATCGGAAATGTCAAAGCACTGTTCCTGAATTTTTGGGGCAAAGAACTTCACACTTGGATTATCTCTTTTCAGATACTGCATAAAATAATACGACATATTCTTGGAGGGGGTCATTTGGCTAGGCAAATAGTCTGATTGTTAATTTGGACTGCTTTTGTCTTTCTGATGCTTATCTTATCTTCGTCACTGAGCCTGATATCAAGAGTGTGCTATTCGCTATCTTAAGTCTGCCACAATGTTGCTTTCTCTGCTCACTAGTGAAGAAGAAGTTGGTTACTTTGCTCTCCTCTTTTTCTCTAACAATTTGGTTTTGCATCATTTTTGCAGCTTGCTGTCACTTGTATGATAGTTTTACCCTACACATTTTATCTGTGGATAAGAGTACAGAAACTTCAGGTCTGTTGAATACTGTGCGTAGCTATGCTTTCTAAAGTAGTTTGATTCATAAAATAAGAGTTTTCTAATTTGGGGCAAGTCTCTTGCAGGAGGAGAACAATGACCTGCATACATTATGCAGTGATAGACTTGATGATAGTGAAAGTTCAAAGATCTTGCTGCACGAGGACAGGGCATTGGTGTCTGATTGGTCCATCACTGAAAGCAGAACTGTAGCTCTATATACTGTGGTTGGCACCCTTCTCATGCCATTTCTTTTATATAAATATCTTGACCATCTTCCCAAGTTGAAGAATCTTTCAAAGAGGATGAAGAATAACCAGGAAGAGGTTCCCCTGAAAAAGAGAATGGCCTACATGGTGGATGTTTCCTTCTCTGTTTATCCATATGCAAAGCTCCTAGCACTTCTTTTTGCAACTATATTTCTTATAGCATTTGGTGGGTTGGCATTGTATGCGGTCAGTGATGGTAGTTTTGCAGAGGCCTTTTGGCTCTCATGGACTTTCGTTGCTGATTCTGGTAATCATGCTGATAGAGTTGGCACGGGGCCAAGGATAGTTTCTGTCTCCATCAGTTCAGGTGGCATGCTGATATTCGCAATGATGCTTGGGCTTGTTTCTGATGCTATCTCTGAAAGGGTGGATTCCCTGCGCAAAGGGAAGAGTGAAGTGATAGAAAGAAATCACATACTAATTTTGGGGTGGAGCGACAAATTGGTTGGTACTCTCTTGATATTTACTTGCAAGAACTTGGCCCTGCTGCTCTTTTTCTCTGTGCTTGTCAGGGATTTTACAGCATCCAGTAAATGATAGTCTTAAACCTTATACTTATTTGATCAGTTTAACTCACGAAGTTGCATAATCAGCATTATAATGCATATAGAGTTCTTTATATGTCCTCCGTGTGATCGAGTGTCTGCCGAGTTTCTATCTTGTCTTTATGCTTTTTCCCTTCACACGAATGAAACTCCTTACTGCATTTGGTTTGCCAAATTGAGTCTTAAATGTCTGTAGGACACTCTTTTTGTGGATTTTCAGAACTGAGCAATATTCTGATTGTGGTCCTGATTTGGAGTTCAACGTTGAATTGTTAATATGAAACATATGCTAGATGACTGATAAGCAGGGGATTTCAGGGCTCACTGTTGAAGCAGCTAGCAATAGCTAATAAGAGTATCTGTGGTGGAGTCGTCGTTGTACTTGCAGAGAGGGACAAGGAGGAAATGGAGATGGACATTGCTAAGCTGGAGTTTGACTTAATGGGCACGTCCGTAATATGTAGAAGTGGAAGTCCCCTTATTTTGGCCGATCTAAAGAAGGTAAACCTAGGTTTTTCTGTACTCTTGGATTTGTCATGAAGTGAGACTCCCAATTCTTACTGGTTCACTTTGTGGTTGCATTATTTGGAGAGACGCCCCTCTCTTGATTTGTCCCAGTCCTTAAATTTCCTTATTATGGACTTCTCATTTGATTTCCTTTCTTGTTTCGAAGGTTTCAGTTTCAAAGGCACGTGCTATTATTGTATTGGCATCTGATGAAAATGCAGATCAGGTTTTCTCCCTTTCAGCTTACTAGTTTTTTGTGCTTGTCCATGACTTGAAGTGCCTTATATAAAGTTACTAATTGTTATTTTTCTTTTCGCTAGAGTGATGCACGTGCTCTAAGGGTCGTGCTAAGTCTTACGGGAGTAAAAGAAGGTTTGAGGGGTCATGTTGTTGTAGAGATGAGTGATATTGACAATGAACCCCTGGTCAAGCTTGTTGGAGGAGACCTTATTGAGACAGTTGTTGCACATGATGTAATTGGGCGCTTGATGATACAATGTGCTCTTCAACCGGGTCTTGCACAGGTTGCTAAGCGCTTCTCTTTTGCTTTTTTATGAAATGTGGTATTTGTTAAGCAGTGCAACAAAGCTTTGCGACACCTTTGCCTTAAAATTCTTTTTTGTGCTATTTTCCCACTATTTCTTTGTTAGACTTTTCATTCATGCTGGATGCAAGAGGATTAAGTCACTAATGGAGCAAATTTTAACTTTGGGGTTTTTGAAATTTTCTACTTTCGCCGGATGAAATTGGTCTCGTTTCTCCCAGTGACGTCAACATGCCAAAACATCCTTTTTTGGTGCTATCTAGTTCATTTCACTTTTCTTGCTTCAAACTACCAATTAAGAAATATTTTGGTCTCATTGTGTTGGTAGTTAACCCTGTTCCAATTACTCCACTTATCACCATCCTTGATCAGAAAACTCTGTCCTGATCTACTACTGACCCAACTTAAGGCAGAAGATCTTTGTTTTAGTCATGATGATGCCCAATATTCAGATTTAACCAGCAACTTCTCTACAGTTCTTATGCATATTTCATTACTTCCTGTTGTACAATCATTGATCCAATAAATTAGCAAACTTAGATCATCTGCTTTACTTACATTTGTCAGAAAAGCCATTTGGATCTGCAAACTTCATTTCATTGGTTCACTGTGAATATCATTGTCATCAATCCCCTTTATCTTTCCAACAGATATGGGAAGACATTTTGGGTTTTGAGAATGCAGAGTTCTACATTAAGCGGTGGCCACAATTGGATGGTTTGAGGTTTGAGGATGTCCTTATTTCATTTCCTGATGCAATTCCTTGTGGAGTTAAGGTTGCTGCAGATGGTGGGAAGATAATTTTAAATCCGGATGATAGTTACATATTGAAGGAAGGGGATGAAGTTCTTGTTATTGCTGAGGATGACGATACCTACTCTCCAGGTCCCCTTCCAGAGGTAGTATAGTAATTCTTATTCACCGCTCAACAAGTTTGAGCTTTTAAATTCAAAATTTTAACCTGTATGATTGAACTTGGCGGTCTGCCCTGGGTCCGACTGTATCTTTTTGTGTACCTAGTTTATGGAGGTGCACTACCAAATCATTGTGCACTAAAACACAATGTGCAAAAGTGCTGTATGATCTGCGTGATAGTTCTCCTCTTCCTCTCTTTCTATTTCCTGTATAGTCAGATTTCCCAACCAACAACTCATAAGAACCCGTGGCTAATTATGTCTCCATCAAGCCTTAAAAATTGCGACACAGTCTTTTGGAACTTCTTCTGGAATACAACTACCTCTTGCACTCGCTCAATTTGGTTTGTTGAATCTCAGTTTATTGCTTTTTCTGTCTTGGTGCAGGTACACAGGGGACTTTTCCCGAAGATAGCTGACCCTCCAAAATATCCCGAGAAAATACTATTTTGTGGGTGGCGTCGTGACATTGATGATATGATTAATGTAAGTTCCCATACATATATAGTGCTTTACTTTTCCTGAAGTTACATCTTATCTGGAGTGTTTGTCGAGGCAATTTTGATGTGTGAATAGAAAAATACAACGGGATGGGATGTTTCGAATGTATTAATGCCAACAAGTGGTTCCATCGACAGACTGGGATTTTGAGAAATCTGCCACCAGCATATATGACATATTATTGGATGAAAGGAAAAGAGGTCTCAAACTTGGATGCGCTTGCTAGTTTCTATGATCAGGGATGACGCCAGTAACAACTCAGGCGTCTGAAAACTTTTGGCACAGTTAAATCTGTGGTGCATGCTGATTGTGAATACTAATCATCATTCAACGCTTTGGAAACCCCTTCTAAACGTAATTTTCAAATTCAACAATCGTAATGTAGGATGTGTTGCCAGTATCGCAGGTGTGTCATCATATCAATGTGTAACAGCAATTTTCCTAGTTACTCTTGTAATTTTGTGTCTCAATATGGTTTTCTCTCGATAGGATCGATACTTAAATTGTGATGTTAAGAACCCTCTATGATTAACTAATTTACCGTAACAATAGATTCCTAATCCTAAGATCTGTGATCCAACCCCATAAGGGAGTGAATTTCTTCAAAACCCTAGTGACTTACACAAACTAAGTTAACATAAACTAGTAGTTTGATCTAGCATGGAAATCCCTTCACAAGATTGTTTCTCCTTTTCAAACAATGTTGAGTGTCATTTTGTATTTTTTGTTGTTTTGGCTTTTAAGTTCTTGAATCCCGCCATTTTTAGATGAAAGTATGGTAGTTAATTCATAAGAGAATTCTTGGAGAAGGATTCCTTATGTTTGTTCGAACGGCCCATAGTCAACTTGATGATTCAGCTATCTGCTAGAATCCTTTTAGATTTTGTTCTCTCATGTGATTACTAGTAGTAATGGCCTCTAATTTAGGTTAACCGATAAACATCATTTTTTGTTTAGATCACATGCTTTGTATTCATCGTTGATATTTTGCAAACATCTTTTATCAGGTTCTAGAGGCCTTCCTGGCTCCAGGATCAGAATTATGGATATTCAGTGAGGTCCCAGAAAAGGATAGAGAGAAAAAGCTGATAGATGGTGGACTTGATGTTTCTCTATTGCAAAACATAAAACTTGTTCACCATGAGGGGAATGCTGTCATCAGGCGCCACCTTGAGAGCCTCCCTCTCGAGACTTTTGACTCTGTGAGTTATATGTTCTCTATAAGTGTGTCATGCATGCCTGCTGGTTTAGTTCCAAGAAGGACAAAAAGAGAGGAGGTATCTATACATATGGTAGTTTATGTTGACCTTGAAGGGCGTTGGCATACTAGATTTCTAACATTATTTATATCTGCTTGGCACTGTCGATTTAAAGTTTGAGGGCCCATTTTTACCATGGAGTAGTCCTGATTCAAATTTTTTTTATGCAATGCTGGATGTTGTAGAAACTAGTGAATTTTGGAGAGAAAGTTGCTTACAATTGAGATATGTTCTTGTAATTGTCTGCGACCTGATCACTGCTTTCCTCTGCTCCAATATTATTTCAATTTTTGTAAATCAAACCCTTCCTGTTTATTGCTTGATAAATAGTTTTTATTGGGTTGATATAAAAAATCTATCCTCTTCCATTTCAAAAAGAAGAAAGTGGTTCTTGCATTGTTCTGTGCATGTTTTATTCGTTGATTATTATTTATACTGGTTAATATCTGATTAAAAGAACGTGCTTCTTGGTAAGATCTATCCACCATGCAAAGCCTAAGCTCATTGATTTTGTTTTTCTTGGTATGCTGTTTGATTTACAGATAAAAGAGTTCTCTAGCACTTGTTGCTGTTGAAGTACTATGCTAATATGCAATTTAATAGCAGCTAATCTGCTATTCACAAGATACTCTCAAGCTTTTTAATCCTGGATAAACCATGGCAACATTGCGTCTTGTGTGCTTTCAGTTGTGTGACCGATTACTAACTCTAAAGGGACAGATTTTAATTCTTGCAGACGAATCACTGGAAGACTCTATTGTGCATTCGGACTCGAGATCTCTGGCCACCCTCCTCCTTATTCGAGATATACAGGTAACTCTATGTTCCTTTACGACTAAGTTTAAAAAGTATATTAGGAGTTGGCCATGTTATCAGTGCTTCCTGAGCTTAATACATGAAATTGAGTTGGGAATGTAATTGATGCTTTCTGAGCTTAACACATGAAATTTACTTCCATTTCCAGAATTGGAGTTGCATTCTAGTCATCACGTTGCATTCATGTCAACTATTATGGATGGGCTCTTTCTAATGCATAATTAGCTACCGACGTGTCTGTCATTTTAAATTAGTAACAAGATTTCTTTTCTTTATGCGTGGCTACAAATTGTAATTGCCTCATTTTCTATGGAATGCAGTCAAAGCGTCTTCCAAACAAGGATACAAATTCAACCTCTCTAAGGCTGTCAGGCTTTTCTCACAGTTCTTGGATAAGTGAAATGCAACAAGCTTCAGACAAGTCTATAATAATTAGTGAAATTTTGGATTCTAGGACCAGAAACTTGGTGTCAGTTTCCAGAATCAGTGACTATGTGCTCTCAAATGAGCTGGTTAGCATGGCACTAGCAATGGTGGCTGAAGACAAACAAATCAATCGGGTGCTCGAGGAACTTTTTGCAGAGGAGGTGAGAGTTTTATCTCCATCTGGCAACTTTCCCTTTTCAATTCTAACTGAAAATTTCAATTTAATTTTAATATTGATAGCATCATCCAAATGTTGCTTAGTTCTTGTCGAATGGTAATAATAATAACCATGCATCAAGCCCACTCAACTATGAGGTTACCGTCATATGATACTTTAGTATGAAAACAAATGGCAGTTTTAACAATTTGTCTTTGTTTAGTATCTCCCTCCTTCTCTTTTGATTGTCACGGATTCTGTCTGCATCAAAAAGGTTAGACAGTTGTTAACATACGACAAACTCTCTTTCCTGAAAGTGAGTCCATTTAGTATGAAAACAAATGTTCCTGTGCATACTGATGAGACATTTTTTACTCAGGGGAACGAAATGTGTATCAAACCTGCAGAGTTCTATTTATTTGACCAGGAGGAGCTGTCCTTTCATGATATAATGATCAGGGGCCGTCAGAGGCAAGAGATCATCATAGGCTATCGCCTTGCAAATGCAGAGCGTGCTATAATTAATCCTTCCGAGAAGTCACAACCGAGGAAATGGTCTCTTGATGATGTATTTGTTGTTATCTCCTTGAGTGAATGAAAAGGAACAGAGATTCTCGAGCCATCAGCAGGATGCATTTTCTTTATCTGGCTGACCATCAATTTCTTATTGTTGGAACATTGCCAACTGAGAAAACTCTCAAGTTCTTCGGTTAATCTCTAAGATTGATATCAAGGACTGACAAGTGACTGCATTTGACAGACAGGACTGCTAAAATGCATTGCACTTCCCAGTTGGAAGGAAGTTGAATCTTCAATATCCCATTTC
Source organism: Metrosideros polymorpha var. glaberrima (assembly GCA_001662345.2). NCBI lineage: Eukaryota > Viridiplantae > Streptophyta > Magnoliopsida > Myrtales > Myrtaceae > Metrosideros > Metrosideros polymorpha. The sequence continues at coordinate 21,184,482 of BCNH02000009.1, forward strand.
ACTGACATGATGAGGGATTTAGCATTGCTAACTGGAGGAGGCTGAGGTAGATGGAATCACCATAAATGTGAGAAGTAGATTCAGGAGGGTGGATTAAGGGGGAATTCCCCATCGACAGCCTTCTGCCCCTTCTCTCAGTAGTTTAGCTCTGAGGATGAGTAAAATTTTGGCCCTTACTGATTTATAGGGTTCGAGCAATTGTATTTGAGGAAGCTTCACCAAATAGTCATGTTGCGTCGTTGAGAATTCATCTCATTGTAAAGCAAATAAAGGTGCCTCAGATGCCATTTTTGTTCACTCAGAACAAGGAGAGGTAACGATGATAGAATGCTTAGATAAGTTGAGGTGTTACTTTAATGCATCATTCAACCATCTGGTAAAAATGATCATCATGCGCATGGTTTTCCATACTGGACGAGTTTCCAATTTCCACTTCCTGCTTGGAGTGATGCAAATCAATTAAAGCCTTGGACGCCTGAAGAGCGAGCTCATCACCTTCTTTTCAGCAGCATCCTGATTCACCTGTCAACTGAACTAAAACAAGTAAAATCTGAGTTCCATTTTCCAGAAATCTGCAGCTGCTGCTACACAAGTTTGTCCCTGACGCATCTGTGATCTCCCCGCCATGTACTTCGTGGACGAGGCACCTCACAAACTGATCTCCATGATTCGCACAATCATGATGCATTCTATTTTATATTTAGATGTCCCCCAATTTTAATTATAAGCAAACTTGCAATTAGCATCTAGCCCTAAAATCTTTATGCTCATGATTATGCGCCAGAATTTGCAAGTATGATAGTTAAATTTATCAAGTTAATGTACTTTTTAGTGTGACGCTATTTTTTTAATAATGGCAAACTCTAGGCTTTATTCTTTTCATGACTCCTTTTTCTGGTCTCTATACCATTGTATAACAAGTATGAAATCAACAAAGGAACATCAAGTGATAGCATGACCGGGATCCTCAGATAGGAAAAATTATCAAAGTCAAGTAACCTTTTGTAAATTCCAATATCAGATCTAGCAAACATTTTGTACTTCGAACGACTTGGATGGAATATGGTTGTGATAGCGATACCCCTAGTGTAAGTGAAATATTATTCGCTCATAAGTACGTAGCGGAATAAACATACCCTCTGGCTATTTGGATGATGCCCCCATAAATCCACTTCATAGACTTTTTCAATTGTAAAAGCCCGGAAATATAATCAACTCCTAATGTCGTGTTTGATGTCTTCTAGTCTATGCCTAATGAAACTACAGAAAAAGTCTTAAATTCATGGAAAATCACGTGCTTATAACATAAGATTTGACTGGGGGACCCAATCTTTTAGTTTAGACGAATGCTTTGTACCATCAAGAGAGTATTATCTAAATATATAGTCTGTATTTATAACTAGATGGATAAGGGCTTAACCTAATAATCATCACATTTCTTTCTATCACCATTTTGAATTGGTATTCAAGAAATTCTGAAAGTCGTGGCAAGTGGACAACATTGAATTTCCTTATATGGAGATATATCCAACGTGCGAAACTGAGGCCAGCCTTCCTTTTAATGTTTTCAACGCCTGACCGCGTTTGGCGTGCTAAACTGGAAACATAAGTTGGGCTGCTCCTTTTCTACCAATCGCAGACCCAACCTTCATTGTGATCTCCAGCTGATTCTTTCCAAGTTTCTGCTGCCCTGCTTAATCCTCTTAATTCGTTGGTTCACTTTCAACTTTATTAAAGACTGGACACTTGTGCTTTATGGATAGCTTCATTTTCGCTTTAACTTGAAAAGGGCAAGGAAAAAGAGAGGCCCTTTCGAGCCTAGTTTGCTGTCAGCTCTGCTTCTGTTCCGTTCGTTTGCAAGGTTATCGACAGATCTCGTCTACACTTTGGTGATGATAAGAAAGACTCTGCTTTACTAATTCCACCAAACCGTGCGTACTCGTCTCATAGACCAGCAGCAGTTGATGAGCATAATTTTTCATGTGCAAAACGTATGTACATGTTAGAGTAGATGCGATTGCTCCCGACCTGAATTCGACTTGCTAAACACCCGATTTTCTTGCCCCAAGTTCGATGACTCGCATAAATCAGGGTAATAGAGAGAAATAAGTCGACAGTAAAAGAACTGATTGTCTATTCAATTTTGCTCCGGCACTGATCATGTACCAATGCTTTCATTTGTCTTATCAGACAATTTTCTGGCTTCTTTATATGACTAAAACTGATAGATCGACGAAGAAATGAGAGCGAGGTGACCATTGGATACAAACTACACCCTCCCCTCTGAATTCAAGAAGAACAAGGAGTCCAAACTCAAATCAAGTGACCGACCATCAGATCACACCACATCACCTGATGAACATAACAATGAATGATCACTTTCCCGACGAGATGGGATACCCGATCCCGTGCCTTCTTGTAGGAAAAACAACAAAGAGCAAGCTGCAGATGAGGCCAATTCCAACCGGAACAATGTCCAGAACCTCCTGCACCTCGTGTCCTGCCTTCGGGTACAGGCAACTCACCACGTTCCTGTCCCTCGTGGCCACCGCTCCGAACACCAGCACCGACAACAGCGCGTGGACCCAATCTATGAACCCCCGTTTGTACTTGCTCAAATCGGGCAGGCTCGTGCTCGGGACGGTCGAGTCGAAGAGGTACAATCCTTTCGACGTCGCGAATCCATAGTAGACCGGGCCTTCGGATGACTTGACGCTGTCGGTGAAACTCGCGAGGAAGCAGGAGGCGGCGAGCAGCACGAGGAGGATGATCGTGAGCGGACGCGTGGCGGCATCGCACGAGCCATTGTTGGTGAAGACCGGCATCAGGAGCTGGAAGGCCAAGAGGGTTCCGGTCGGGAGGAGGTTGGCTAAGTTGGCCGTGCCGGTGAGAGTCTGCGATATCGCTCGCTGCGAGAAGGAAGACGGCCGTTGGAGGGTCTTGACCGTCTCCGGCTCATGGTCGCTGTCGCTGCCGCTGGAGGCTTCGCTTGCGGCGGGCGCAGATGGCCGCTTGGTGGATGCAGTCCTCGTTCTCAACTCAGACATCTTGGAAGCGAATATGCGATGGACAAGCGGTAGCGCGGGGTTGGGCGACGGCGGCGGCGGAGGAGATCCTGGGAAGAAGTTTGGCTGATGAAGACGGTCTAAGCGTGTGGGGTTGTGAAAATGAGGTTGTGGTGAAGAATGGAGATAGTCAGGTTTGTTTATATAAAAGGCCAAAAATAACGAAGAGTAAGGGGGGAAGAATATGATGAGGATTAGGTAGCGAGTACCACGTGAGGTTATATTGTCATAGGAGGAGGAGGAGGAGGAAGATGCTTCCATGGAGTTTCCTTTGGTTGAATATCCATGGTGAGGTGTGAAACTTAAGGAATCCGTCTTTAGATTAATCGTAGACATGTGCGTGAAGTTATCTGGTTGTTCAAACTTGCGGGGTAGTTAGGAGCACTGGCGGTTTGACTTTTCCCCCCCTTCTGTTTGACTTCTTCAATCTGTCGCGGCTTTCAACGGTCACTGGTCGGTCTGGCTCTTGACTTTCTGCACAAGTAAATGTGTGGGCTTTTTTTGGGGGGGGGCCTCTTTAGGGCCCATCACCTAATCTTCGCTAGCCCAGCCCGCAATCCCCAGTGAAACGACGTCGGCTGACTTAACTGAAGGCCGTGCCCTTCCCTGTTACCTCTGTCTCTCTCCCTCTCTGTCTCTGTCTCTGTCTCTGGGGACGAACAGAAACCTTCTTCAGGATTTGCAGGAGCTTTTGGTCTAATCTATTCTCTACTGAAATTCGAGTAAGTATGAAGTTGATCTTACATCGTCGTTTTTGGCTGTTTACTACGGTTGTTATTTACCTGTTTATTCGCGGACCCACCATTCATTCGAGGTTTACGATGATTTATACGGGAACCCCTTCAGGGGACTTGTACTGATTTCCTCCACGAACCCACCATTCGCTGTACCGATTTCCATAAGCCAAACCCATCTCTTCGTTCAGTTTCGTCTTCTTGTTCTTGTTTTTCAGTTTCATTCTCCATCGTATGCATTCTAAAGTTCTCACCTTTTTCCTGTTGAATTATCTCCAATTCAGTTCTTCTTCTCCTCCTCCTCCTTTCTTTCAGCGGTGCGGTTTTCTATTCGCCTTTCTCTTTCAGTGCTAGAACGTCTGCAGAGCCGCTTTTGAAATATGCTTGATGCTTTCCATTGTCCTTGTCTTCTGCTTGCGAAATTGTTGACAGGTGACCTCTGTCTTTGCGTGTGATTCTTATTCAGCTGAAGTAGCTGATAAGGAAAGAGAAAGGAAAGCGCTAGTAGTGAAACCTCTTGCTTGCTTGTCGGAGCTTTCTCGAAGCTCGTAGGTCGCTGTAACATGAAGCGCAAGCGTGGACACAAGAAAGCCAAACCGAAAAGCTCTGTCGCAGTGGCTGCAAATGATACATCTAAACCTAATGAAGGTAATCTCGGCATGGAGGGGGTTGATCCCGAGGGACATGAGTCCGACATGGAAGCTGATACACCTTCTTCATCGGGGACCGACCAACCGTGCAATGTTGCGAATATTAATCCAGATGGATCCATTGATAGGACAACAGGGAGATCAGTGGGGCATGTCAAAGTCAAGCTCAAGACTTCGAAAAATTTGAAATCGCAAGGCGCTTCTTCAGATGCACCCTCTCGCAGTGATACTGACAAGAGCAGCCAGCAGGGCTTAGAGAAACAGGGTACAATCTCTGAGAAAATGGAGGACAGTGCCAACTCATTTCCCGAAACAATAGCAGCTTTTCCTGCTAATCCTGCCAAGAAAGCTGGGAGCATCAAAATTAAGACGTCAAGGGCGTTAGTTTCGTCTGGCAGTCAGACAAGCAATACCAATGCGGTAGTAGGGGAAGGCGAGAGTTCACATCAAAAGGAGCTGAGAGCCCTGGATCAAAGCTCTCGCTACAATAAGGAAGAGTTAGATGCTGCGTTGATGGTAATAGATGATTGAGGGACCTGCAGAAATCTTTAGATATCCAAATTCTGGATTTTAATTTAGTTTTTGTGGGATAGAGGGGGGAAAGTGTTTTTCTTTCTTGATGTGATTTTTGTGCATAAATATTTTTCAGGTCATTAAGAAGGTAATGAAAATGGATGCAGCGGAACCTTTCAACATTCCTGTGGACCCTGTTGCTTTGCAAATACCTGTAAGTACTATATTCACTTTCCAGGGGTCAATTGTTCATTGTTCTGGGAAAGCGTTCTCGTGGGCTGCATCGTGTTATCTAGTTTCTTGAATTGCTGTTATGCAGCAGTCCTTTCTAGTTCTATGTTAGATTGTTGCTCCCAAAAAAAAAAAAGAAGAATACTGTGAAGGGAGGGGGGAATCACTTGGCTAGATGCTTGTTTCTGCTGTGCTCCATCCATTCAGTCTGTCTAATTAAATTTTTCTGTGTCGCATTTGCTGGGGGACTAATTGGTCCAGGACTATTTTGATGTCATTGATACTCCAATGGACTTTGGAACGATATGCAGCAATCTTGAAAATGGTGTTAAATATCTCGATTCTGCGGGCGTTTTTAAGGATGTACAGTACATTTGGGGCAACTGTTACAAGTACAACAATAAGGGTGACTACATCCTGGATTTAATGAGGCGGGTGAAGAAAAATTTTATGAAGTATTGGACTGCAGCTGGTTTATACACTGAACAAGGCAAAGGAACTAATGGTCAGTTCGCTTTTTCTCTTTGTAATTGCTGATATTGAACCATGTAGTTTTTCCTTAAAGACTTAATTTCTCTTTCAGCCAGAAGAATGAATCAGGCATTCTCTTTTGCTAAACGATTTTTGCTTTATCCTTGCAATTTGCACTTTTGGGAATGATGTCTAACCGTATCTGTTGAGCGATCTTTATGAGTATCAACCTCATCATGAATGAGGTGAGATATTCTTTCGAACCCATATTGTCTAATGACGGGCAAGTTAATCTTGTTGGGACGTTTCAACTCCTCCTTTTGTCTCTTCGCTACATTTAAAAAGGTAGGAGGTTGTGTTCTGCAAGGTGACAGTGCACCCTGATCTGGTAAAAGAGATTTCTTCAACCCTGCTCAATTCACCAAAGAAAAGAGAATAGAAAACAGCATAAGGCCTACTTTAGTTCTATGATTCTGTAGACATTGACGACTCTGTTCTTTGGGTTAGTGTTCTAACATGGCTTCCTAGTTCTCGTTCTTTGGGTTACACACGTCTGTTTCTTTTGTTCATGCCCTGCTTGTCTTTCATGTTTGATGCCTAAGTATTTTCGTTGCTCCTTTGAATGTTAGTATCTACATTGTTCTTGTTTTTGTTGTGTTTTAGCTCTGACATAGCCTTCACCATTGCTTGCCTTCATGGTTCGCTGATATCATTGTGCTAGATGACACCGGAGTTCGTTTTTAAAGTGAACCTTTTCATTTGTTTTATTTTCAGATGGCGAAATCCAGCAAGGTGATATGTCTAGCCAAGGAAAGGGACAAACAAAAGTTGGTAAATACAAATCGAAGAAACGTCCGGGGTATGTTTGTTATTTCGTCTTCTTCACATACTTCAAATTTTTGTGAAACGAGCGAGGGCAAAAAAACTAAAGTGGTATGGGTACATGACACATTATGCACCGTTGCCATGGAAGGGAACTCCACTTTTACATGATTCAGTGTCCCAAAGCCAATAAAGACAAAACATTAGAGTATAGTTAGCTGGCCTTCTTAGTTTGAAGAGCAAAATTTTCCTTTCCCACTTGCTAGCAGGTATGGTAGCAGCTGGAGCTGATATGCTGATCTATCTTTCCTTTTGATTCTGTTGGTACTCAGTGCATTTCCTTAGATAGAAGACATGGGATATTTTTGCTGTGGCACTCTAGGTTATATAATGGTGGATCTCGGAATCTCTCACTTCTTTTTCAAGCCCTGAAAAATTAAACCGGTAGATATGCTGCAAGCCTGTTCGTTGTGTTTCGATGATAATGATCATTTTGTATGGCTGCGCTGATGATTTTTCCATGAGATAGTAGCTTATTTTGGAAAGGAGAATGTATTTGATGTCGCTGGCTAGGAAAGGAAGTTTAAATAAGTTGGCTCCTGGACAAGGTCCTATCTTTGGCTTATTTGAATACAAGGTAAAAGTAGTTTCAAAGAGGGCGACAACATGTAAAAGTTTTCACTTGTAGCAGGGTGATAGTAAATATTCGGGTCTGGATTGAAAAATGGAGAGTCCGCAAGCACTGGCTTTAGTATTTGACCATGAACTTACAGTTGCTTGAGATTTGGTGAAGATGCTGTTATCAATTTCCTAGAATGAAATTTTACGCTCATTCTTTCATCGGAAAACTGGCGCGATTAGAAAAGAATGTCAGGCAATTAAGGTTCTTGCTCTATCTGGTTAGAGTGTAAAATTTCAGCTACTTTATACATCGTTGTAGACATGATAAAAGATTCAAAAAAGTCAACTTTCTTTTATTAAAGTACCGGGATTTCATGGAAGCTTCCACTGATATGATGATAAGTATGAGGAACCCATGTGGGATATTTTTATGTCATTTGGTTGTACCGAAGCTCGGGAGGATATTTTTATGTACAGAAGCTAGTAACTGGCATGGTTAATTGAAGGTGGATTGGGTTCGGTTCTGACGTGGTAACATATTGCGGAATTACTTTACAATGAGAAGGAAATATATGATTTCCTTTTCATTGAGACATAGAGCATTTAGCCAGGGTTCTTCTTTTCCATGAAAAATGACCAATGGTTTCCTCAGAAGTATAGTTAATCCAGAAATTGATCAACATGATAATGCTGCTATTGAGCCACTGTATTTTGGGACTGGCATGGGCCACCACTAGTCCCCCTAGGTCAGCCTTGCTCGTACTTTGAAATAAATTAGTTGCAATGCTTGTTTTGGTGATACATTTCAGTGAATGATTATGTTGAATTTTCTTTTGGCTCAATATTACTCATATGGTGTTATATGCGGGTCATTCTTTTCCCTCTTAGAACTCGGTGTATGACATATTCCTAGGTAAGAATAGAAGTTCTCTAGTTTTTCTTACTAGAAGTTATGATGTCTTGAGCTACATCTGAATGCAGAATGAGACGCCATAAAAATGATTGTTTATGTGCTATCTGCGTGTTAAAGCGGCGGAGGAAAGAGCGGGAGGAGAAGGAAAGAATGGCTAGAGGTCAGACTGGAGTTGGTGATGAGTTGAAGCAAGAGGTAACTTCCAACACTTTTTCCTGGTAAAGCGTGCCGCTTAATTTGAGGTTCTTATTCTGGTTTTAGATCAGCATTAGTTTGTGTCTATTGTACTAATGGTAACTTTTTTTGCAATGGGGTACCATCTTGAGCTTTTGATTTGTTTGCTCTTAATGGGCAAGCTATTATCCAATGCCCCGCCCTCTTTTTCTCTTTTCTCCAGAATTTTGCTGTTGCAATTTACTGGACATGTATAGGTTAATGTGTACATTTTCATTATGCACTAGAACCTCACAATGTACTATAGTAGGGCACAATCACCATCTTTTGACATATGTAACAGAATGTTGCCAACAATCACTGCTTTTCGGAATGTTTTATGAATATAGTTTGAATAGCATGGTGCTTGTGCATTGTTATTCTGCAAAATAAAATTGATACCAAATTGTGGCATCTAACTGAGTCCTTTCCTAGTAAGCCTGTTGGAGCTTTGTTTTGATTCTTTCTCTGATTATTGTATCTTTCAAGGACACATCTCTTGTGGAAAGTCCGGTAGCTGAGGATTCATCATCAGATGGAGATGATTCTCTGGACCACAATGCGGATATTGAACAGGAAGAAAAAGGAGAGGAAGCGAAATTGGAGCTTCTGCAGCAGCAAGACAGTCCTCAGCTGGAAAAGGTTAATGACAGTGATGAGGAGGAGGGAGAGAACGACATGGAGATTCAAGAAGACATTGAAACTCAAACTCCAGAGCAGTTGCAGTCTAGCAAATCTTTTGGGGAAGATCCTACCACCTCACAGACAAAATTGGAGTTGAGCGGGGGACTTGTAGATAGCATGCTGAAAGAAAACCCAGGGGATCGACATGAAGAAGCTGAAACGGTTCAGCTACCAAAGCAGAAGGTAGTATACTCTTCTTCATTTTAATAGTAACTGCAGAATTTCCTTATCATAGAGCAGTTCCACTGCATGCTGGACTGACATGTGATATGGGCCAATTCGTGCCCAACTTTTGTTATTTGGCCTGGGGAGACTACTTCAGAGGTACTGTACAAGGCCTCCAAATCTTGTTGCTATTTTTCTGGTCTGTGTATACTCCATGTTTGGAAAATTACCCAGTTAGTTCAGGAGAAGTAAGCCGTTCAATATAGGGCTGATGACGAAAAATGAATTATTAAATGACGTGCTTTGATGGTTGCAGGAGATGGATAGGAATCACAAAGCTCTGTTGTATGAGAACTTCTGCGAGAATCCGATGCTTTTGAGTTTATGTGGAACTCTCTTCCCCAAAAAACTTAATTCTGTTTGGAGTGGGCCTCATTCACTTGTGCCCCGTCCTCGCGATACACGTAGTTCTCTTCATGCGGCTGTCGAGTCACTCATGAAGTAGTCACTTCGGATTGATCTTATGTTTAACCAACCTAGTGTTAGCTTAGCAGAGAAATTGTCATTGGAGTTCCAAATTTTTGATGTAAAAACATGGGTATTATATAATCTCTTGATGTGCTTGCGACTTGCATTGTTGTCCTGTAGCATCAGAGGACTCATTGCGGTTGAGCCACCCTGTTGAGCCAACTGCAAAGTGAAATCTGGTGGTATGTTCTTTTTTTACCGGTAGACCACAAGAGTTGACACAGAAGATGACTTAACTCTTTGAATCAATTAACACTTGTAGATCAATCAGCCTTTTATCATGCGCGGTTTCTTCCTTTCTGGGGTTTTGGCATGGGGTGCTGGTGTAAGGAGAGATGGTCAAGTGCTGTATTTTATGCAATAGCCTTTGAAGTGACCGCGACTTGAATGTACAACCCATTCAAGCTCTTAATGAACGCATACATAATTGGATGTTCCCGTTTTATAATTAATTATGAGTCAGTACAACATCTATAAAGCAAATGGCAGACTATTAATCTATGAAAACAAGGGTATGTATCTAACCAACCATCACAAAAGCTTTGGTAAGCCAAAAAAGAGGAAAATCATCATCCTGTTGGTACCGGACCAACAAAATAATGCTTGAGGTCTGCGATAACATTTCTGAATGTGGAAGTGAGAAAATGACTGCCACCTCGAAAAGTAAGGCTCTCTTTTGAAATGGGAGTCTATGCAGCGAAAAAACATCATGCACACGCACGTGTAGCAATTGTCAACCCTGCATTTCAGCCCAGCAGGTTTCTTTGCATATCGACTCTTCATTGCCCTTCAAATGTCTGTCCATTTCGCATGCTGCAGAGAATAGCGGACCACTTTCTACCGTTAAAAGTTCATCTGCATTGAAGTTTCCAGCACCATAGAAACCAAATCCTCATTAACTGGCAGGCCCAGGTGGAATCAGGGCATGTCATACTTCACATGTCCAAGGTAGAGACCACATGCTGGAGCCATTGGACTTGCTGCCGTCACATCTTTTGCGTTCAAAATTCTTTCAACTGAAGAGGTTTTTCAAAAACAAGTCAGTTTCTGAAAATAAGGTGAAAATGAGCTCTGTCGAGAAAAAGATAATAATAATTTACAAGGGAAACTAATGCATGGAAGGTTAAAGAAAAAGCTAGGAAGATGCATAAGAATGAAGGCTGCAAAGTATGGATAGCACAATCTCAATGAAGTCGTACGAAACCTTATTTCTACATTACAAGCCAGAGAGATTCGGACAGTCTCCACAAAGATCCAACAATTGAATATTGCATGTATAAGAGTATCGCATACATATGAGTATTGTTTATGTCTAATGGACATTAAATTTGGATCCTCAACCTCCTTAAGAAGCAAAATAAGTTCCATCAAAAACCAATCAATTAAAAACTTGGAAATCCATAACAGTCAAAGAGGGAAGTAATACTTACCATCAGAACTAGTTAGGTCTCCAGTGCCGACAGATTTAAGAACACCAACTAGCAGTCTAACCTGGCAAAAGGAACCAGAGCTTCAACTACAAATCAGTCTTACAAAGAATTGAAGCTTACAAAGCGCAAGTGGAGTGAAATGCATCCGCTCCTCTTTGAAATTTGGTACTTCAGAATAATATAGTTGTCGACACATTTTGGAGCTTAGACAGCATACCTTGATAAAATCACAATGTTATGATTGTAAGAACTACTACAATTTTCATTATTCTTTTCACTTTCCCCACAGAACAATGAAGGGATCATAATCTGATGGATACTTAGGCAGATTGATGAAAAATCCATAGTGTGTCAAAAGGATAAAGGCATACAGAGAGTCAGCAGCTCTTTCAGGCAAGACAACTGGCTAGCTCCAACACTTAGAAATGAACAAAATATAAAGCCAACATCTCATTTATGAGAATCAAAGAGTTGGTTCGAGAATTGATTGTGACAACGTGTAAACTAAAGTATCATATGAAGCCCACCTGGTGGTAGAGGAAAGACCGAGCACGTGCTGTTACCACTAGACATCGATGCTTTTTCCTCATGCCAAATCCAAGATCAGTCACACCATTTGTGCTTTCGATTCTATCGGTGACCAAAATAGAATATTCAGTGAAACCAACACGAGAAGTGTTAGAAAATATAGATTAATCATCTCCATGAAGATTGCCTTGCCTTCTTTCCACCATAGAAGGGAAATATGGAGACGAGACCACTTCAGTGACATTGAGTTCATCTAGAGTCCTGATAGGTGAGTTGGCCTATAAGTTTGCAGTGACTGTAGCATTTATTAGGTAGTTCAAATATATAAAGCAATAACAAGGTAAAGAACCAATCAGACAAGATGGATCATGTGAACATCATAAGTGAATTACACAAGGCCATGTCTAGACAGCAAGCGATTCGCTTTCACATGCAATCATGCACCAATTTAAGAATAAAAATGCAAGGATGCTGAATCCCTTAAATAGGCTGGAGGACCGAGAGTTACAGCTTGAGACAGATCTTAAAACCCCAAGTATCTTATCTTTGCCAAAACGACTAACACAACAAATCAGATGCACGCAACAAGTGAGGAAAATATCAGCATACTTCTATCAACATTAATTATTTGCCACAAGAAACATATAAGAAAACAGGCTGTCTCAATGGAATCAAAAGTGAGCCGTTCCACATTTCAGGGCCCTTTTTCTCAATTTTTCCTCTGATATTTTTCAGCTTCATCTCTCAAACTTTTGCTTTCTTAAACAAGAACTGCTACTTAGATACTAATTTAAGGATGTGAGGCAGAACCTGGCAACCCGATGCCCTGAAAGAACTAAAGTCGTGGTGTCCAACGAGAACTTTGCATGCTTCCTGCATAGATATCACTTGACAGGTTATTTTCTAGGTGTTAATAATTTTTCATAAAGCTAAGGTCACTTAAAAAATCCAAAACCAACCTGCATAGAAACAAGATTTAGCTCCTCTGTTACATGCCATGCTCTTTCCTTCTCAAAAGTTGAGAGCGGCTCTGGCCCAGAAAATAGCCGATAGAAATATCTAACGAGAATATCCAACCCTATGATCAAAAAGATGTCTCTAGTATCCAAACTAGACTGATATGGTTGACCAGTTAGACCAAGCCAACCAGCTTTAATCAAATCTTACAAACCTCACTTAGATCATATTTCACACATCTTATCCACCAGATAGAAGAGGTAAAGCGTCAGTCAGAAATATCAAAGTTCTATGAGAAAACAATTATATGCACCCAGCCAAAGACAAAAAAAACACTTTTTCTTAGATCTCGTAAAAAAAAAATCCCCAGCATTATGTGGAAAACCCAATATATGTAAATTTGCATGAGGCCACAGGGGGTACAAACCTATCAAAATTATTTTAAAAATATAATTCTTCAAATGTGATGCCTTCAGCTCTCAGCAATAAAATGAATTCTAATTGTCGTTAGTTGAACTTGAGACCAGTTCCTGTAAATTTGACTCATCCTTTATTTGTACTTTATAGAAGCACTACCAAAAAAGTGGTGGCTTAAAGGAAAACTAGAACGTCACAATTACACACAAGCCCTTTCAGTCGATTTTCAATTACAATTGCAAATCATAGTTTGACAGCCATGGCATACTCTCAATGGATAATGCAAAAAACAAATTTCTCATTATCATAAGACCCATAAAAACACTACTATCAAGCTTCCTTTTCCACATAATAGGAGAGCTACCCATATTACAACTGTGAGACAGGAATTTTTTTTATGTAAGGTGCTATTTACACATGCGCTTTAAGCAACAACAAAGATAAATACCTACGTTCGCTCACGAGCTCTATATCTAGCATGGAAATCAGCCGGAACGCATCGAACGTCAATAACTGATATATCACCTTCACTTTTCTGACATAGAAATAAACAAACCATTCAGGATTTGCTCATTCTTACTAAAACCAAAAGTTCTTGGCACGACACAAATATACTTCTATGCATGCAAGCCGGATTATGTTTGCTTGTTAATTTAAAAAAAGAAAAGAAAAGGTAAGACAGCAAGAAAATAAGACTAAAATATTACGAAATAAAAGACAAGCATGCTCTTCTCAAAGGTTTAACTTGCAAACAACAAGCATCTGGCAACTATAGAAAAGCAATCAGTCAACTGATGCCATCTGATGTGTGACATTGTGCCTCAATGCATCGTCCTTTTGAGCACAAAGCCAACAGGAACAATAAAAATCCAGTAGCATGAGCTGTATGCCCATGGAAACAGTTTACAGCATAACGAATATTACTGCTGAATCTTTTCCTCTTCTCGAGAGACAGTGAAGAGGTTTTGAATAAGATGAAGAGTCAGGGACAACAAGAAAAAGAGGGAGAAAAGAAATTAGAGATACGGTCAGAAAGCTCCAATGATTAGTTGAGGATTTGGGAATTCTAATCAAGCTCAACCATTCTCTAGCACCAAAAGATAATGGCTAAATGTGGAAAGTCGACTAACTACAAGTGACCACTATATTGATAATGGGGAACTAACAAGATGAGGACCAGCAAAAAAGGGGGAAAAGAAGAAGGAAGAAGACCTGCAAAAAATGATTCAAAGCTCGCCTGACCACTTGAGGTTCATGAGGTGCCAACTGCATTAAACGAAAAGAAAACATCGTAAGGCCCAAATCTCAATCGAAATAATTCAAGTGAAATGTCAATAAATTGCTGGAAGGTATTTAGGAACATATAGATGACATTATCTTAAGTACAACAATTGATAATGATGCAGGACTTCACGGCTAAGTCCCTCAACAAGATTATCACTGTATGATGTATAGCCCAAGTTATAACTTATACCACCCTGTCAGAAAGAAAATGTCTTCATGGGAAAGACGACCAACCACTTCACCAGGCTTTCTTTTGCTAATTCGTTCCACGTCTACATGGCAAACATTGGACAGAGCGTGGACTCCTGCATCCTACAGATAGAGAACGACAGAGAACAATGACGTGCGATATGCATAACGTGTCCATCTGAGAAGAGATGCGAACACAGAGCGAGAAGAAGAAAATAACTTACGGTTCTGCTAGAACAGAAGACTGAAACTGGCTGACCAATGAACTTTTGAAAAGCATCCTATGAGAATGAGCAAGTTAGCTAATCAAGAAAGTATAGATTTCCCATGAGCACGTAACAAAATAAGCGGGAACTCAAAGAAGAAGAAGAAGAAGAAGAAGAAGAAAACGAAGCAGATGCTCTGAAGCAAGCAGGACATAGAAGGACCTCGAGAACGCCGACAACTGTTCTGCAATTAGGCTGCTTCTGGGATCCCGAAAAGCGAGTCCCGATGTACTCGATTGCTATCAAGTAGCGCTGTGCTCGAGGGTTTTGGTTCATGGGCCGATTTACAGTGCCTGATTCTGGTGGCTGCTGCGCTTCTTCTTCTTCTTCGTCACCGCAGCATTCGCTCTTCGCTATTTTGGACGGTCTCTCTGGACTCTCGAAGGCTCGGCCGCGAGAGGATTTCGGATCTTCCGTCATTTTCTCATTGATGATCTCGCTCTCCCCCGGCGACCAAACCAGCCGCGACGGCGATGGGTCTGCTTTCGGGGGTTTTCCCGAGCAGGGGATTGTTTGGGCAGAGGATCTAACTTATGCCTGAACCCGGCGTGGTTTAACAAAACCGAAACAAGCGAGACAGCATCATCCCTTGTCCCGAATGGGTTTATCCATGTCGACCGAACGGAACCCAAGAGATCCACGTGGCTCCGAGACGACTAATCAGATACTCATCAAATTACCGATTACAGTAGCTACTTATTTAATTAGTGAAGAATTAATGCTATACATTTATTATTAATTATTTAATATTTATCGAAAAAATTAGTATTCACTCACACATGAATGTTACTACTCTTCGTAGATATACGTGTGAAAACTTACTAGTAATTAGCATGGACGAGTTACTACTTTTATACATTATGTAAGTTAATAACAAATTAGAGAGATTACCATCACTGAAATGTTCTGATTGTTTACAATTTTGGAAAAATCATTAACCATAGATAAGTTGGAATGGAGAAACTAATATTTATATAAGATCAGAGGCACGTATTTACATTTTCGATGTACTAGAATCGAAAATATAGATATATGGTACGATTTTTAATACGACGAAATTGCCTGTAAAATCTTGAACATCTCCAGCAAGAAGTTCACTCTCAGTCATACACATCATTGTGCAACTGTGTAAGTTCCTCCTAAGCCTAGCCATCCCAACTTGCATACATCCAGAAACAGAGATATCAGCCAAAAATACAGATTTAATTAATTTGCACATTTCAAAACCCAACCATTACAATTAGAGACGCCCACAATCTCTCACATCTAACATTAACCGGTTGACAATTATTATACCAAAGGATCAAGCTTGAACTGGGTGCTGCTTTTATCTTTCTCAGGACTTGTGTAATCACGGGATTGGACGACGGAGGATGACGGGGACTGGCGGTCTGGCGAGTGCGGTGGGTATTCAGAGAGCATCTGAACCACCTCTCTCATGGTGGGCCGCTCGACGCTGTTGTCCTGGACGCAGAGCATGGCGATGAAGAAAAGATGCATCGCTTCGTCCTTGGGCACTGCTTTCAGCTTGGGATCAACGATGCGGGTGACGTCCTCCTTGCGGCAGCCAGTTGTCTTCTTGCTCCACTGCACGATGTCCACGCCTTCCCCGAAATCCCCCACCGGTCGTCGGCCAATCAAGAGCTCCAGCAACACCACGCCGAAGCTGTAAACATCGCTCTTCTCGTCCACCTTCAATGTGTATGCATACTCTGCAAAGGAACAAAGGGACAACAAGATGCACAATTAGTCCTGTTAATACAGTGCATATCGGATGATGCATGTGAATGGGGATGGTCAACTGCAAGTTTTTAAGCAATGTAATGAATGGGCAGTGAGAGAAAGCCTTTACACGTAAGTGAGTGGGGCTAAATACAAAAGAAAGAAAGGTGGGGTGGGGGCAATCTCCATACGTTTCTTGGCATCAATGGATGTGCAATTGTCTGATTGCTTTTCGCGAAACTCAAAGCCAGGTAACGTTAGTAGTCCATCAGAGTCAGACTCTTTAATTTGACTCAGACACACAGTGTCAAGGAGAGAGAGAGAGAGAGAGAGAGATCAGAGTCTTGGTTGGGCCCCACATACTGGTGCTACTGAACGTGTAGAAGGATCTGGGTCTTAAAGACAAGGCTGCTCTCTGGTAGGGTGCGATTACCCAAAAAATTCCAAAGTACTGGACTGGACCACTACTCGCTAGTGTTGTTATGCTTGTTTACGTAGTAGCACCAATCACGGGTTCTTTTGGAGCACCTTTGCGACGTTTGATTTTGATACTCTGGTAAGTGGAGAATCACAAGTCAAACCACATCATCAGATAGCTTCAAGGACATGGCTTCTAGCAGTTTGTCTAAAAAATGTGCAGATGTTCTGAGTCAGTCCAAGCTCCCTAATCTCAGCGATTTAGGACCCAAAATGATCTCTTCGTGCACATCTTTCGTCAATGGATTTGCGTATCTGACTTGACGGGCCATCTGCTTCAGCATCGAGCCTTTGGATGGCCGAAGTTTTATGGATGACCCACCAAAGTCTGAGGGTCTGACTTCACTCATGTCTAACTAACTTAACTGACAATGTCCCCTAGTAGATGCTGTATCGTGAAGGTTTAACAGAAATGGGAAATGTGATGCGATGCGATGCAAGAGGTTGTTAATTTGAGTGTTACATACCTGGAGCAATGTAGCCATATGACCCTGCTATTGCAGACATGCATTCGGATGCACCTCCATCCACCAAGTATTTTGCTAGGCCGAAATCCGCGACGTGTGCCTCAAAGCTCGAATTGAGGAGAATGTTGTTCGACTTCACGTCTCGGTGTACGATCAACGGGGAACAGTCGTGGTGAAGATAGCACAAGCCTCTAGCAGCTTCGATGGCGATTTTGTACCTTAAATTCCACCCCAGGAATGTGCCTTTCTTCCCATGTAATGCCTCCCCTAGGCTTCCATTTCTCATGTACTCATAAACCAACAGATTGGCTTCCTTGTTCGAGCAGAATGCTAGCAACCTCACTATGTTTCTGTGTCGGATGTTGCCTAGCGTTTGAATTTCCGCTCTGAACCCGTGATCGTGGCTGTGGTTGCCAAAGCCCAGAAGCTTCTTCACAGCGATTTCGACCCCGTTTGGCATTTTTCCATGATACACAATCCCAGCTCCTCCTCTCCCGATCACATTGCCATCCTTCACACATTCAAGGATGTTGGAAACGGTGAAGTCCAGCTTCTGGAATGCTGTCATCTTCCACGAGCCAGAACTGCTTCTTTTGAATGACTTGGCCTTCAATATGGCGGCAAGAGCAAATACCAGAGAGCACATCAAAAGCCCGACAGCAAAAATCAACTTGAAACGTGTAGTGGTGTTGCTGGGCTTGCTCGTGACTGTGGTGAAATTGCAAGGATTGTTTATAAGAGAACCACAGAGCAGGGGATTGCCAGCAAAAGAAGAGGCATTGAAGAATGCGAATTGTCCCGACTCTGGAAGTTTACCAGAGAAATCGTTGAAGGAGAAATCTGCTGTGGTGAGGCTCTTCATGTTACCAATTGCTTTCGGTATCGCTTGGTTCAGGTGGTTTCGTGATACATTCAAGTAATTGAGGATGTGGATGTTAGAGATATCAGGTGGAATGAAGCCAGAAAGGTTATTTTGGCTCAAATCAAGGAAAGTGAGATGGTTACAATTTCTGATATCTGTTGGAATCTCACCTGAGAGCATGTTCTGGCTGAGATCAAGCTTCAGAACTTGATGCAGCTCACCAATGGAAGAAGGGATTGGACCGGAAAACTGGTTTTCACTGAGCAGAAGGATCTGGATGGAGGAGTAGTTGGCAAGTGAAAATGGTAAAGCACCGGAAAGTTGGTTGTTCGATAGGTTGAGCTGGCCCAACCAGTCAGGCTTCGACGAGCTATTGCCGTTTTCTGACAATGTTCCTGATAAGTAGTTACTTTGCAGCTCCATCAGTTTCAGCTGAGGCAGATAGATGAAGCCGCTAGGAATGCTTCCATTCAGGTAATTTTGCCCCAACCTCACCCTGACCAGGCTGGAACATGTTCCTAGACCTTCCGGGATAGGCCCAAAGAGGAAGTTCTTCAAGAGAATCAATATCTCGAGTTGATTTGATGAGCACAAGTCTGGAGGGATTGTGCCGGTTAATTTGTTGGACGATAGATCGAGCAATTGAAGCTTTCCATTTCGGCCAAGATTCTCTGGAATTGTACCTGTGAAGTTGTTCATCCACAGGGCAAGTGTTTCCAAGTCCGGTAAATCAGCAACATAGTCAGGAACTGACCCATGCAATCTGTTGATGAAGAGGTTGAAAAGCTTTAGCCTTTTGAGATTGACAAGCTCAAACGGGATCTCTCCGGTAAGCGCATTGTTGGAGAGGTCGAGATTCACCAAGTTCGTCAAGTTCCCCAGCTGCTTGGGGATTGGGCCAGAGAGGACATTGATATGCAAATACAACGTATCGAGCTCTTTCAAATTTCCCAATTCCCTCGGTATCGGACCATCCAATTCACAGGAGGAAATATCCATGTGAACTAGATTTACGAGTTTCCCAAACTCTTTCGGAATCCCACCTTCGAAGATGTTAAAGTAGCCTAAGTAGATCTCCCTTAGATTGGTGAGATTGCCCAGCTCAACCGGAATGACTCCCCGTAGATCATTTCCCGCGAGAGAGAGGAACTCCAATCCCACTAAATCCCCATAAGTCTCTGGAATTCTTCCATAGAAGTAGTTGCCCCCCAGATTCAGGTGCTTAAGTTTCTTCAGGCTGAGAATTCCGACTGGAAGGAAGGCAGTGAGGTTGTTGTTGTAAGCATCAAACACTTCCAAGTTCACTATACTTGAGTAGTTCCAGTCCAAGCTGCCACTGAACTGGTTGTTTGAGATGTTGAGAAACTGGAGATTACTCAAATTTGCAACCGTGATAGTACCCGTGAAGTTATTTCCGGCGAGAGAGAGCTCGACCAGGCAATCCAATCTTAATATGACAGGTGAAACTGAGCCATACAGATTTAAGTCCGCCAAGTTGACCGACACGACGCGTCCCCTGGAGCATCTAATTCCGGCCCACGAGCAAACTGTGGTTGGATTCGAGGCATTCCAACTGCTTAGAGTCGGTTCTGCATACTCAAATCCCTGTTTCAGTTCAAGTAAGGCATCGAAATCACCAACCGGATAGGATGAGCACGTCCGAGACAGGAAAAGAATGGCCAAAACAAAGAGCGGGAACATGTTAAGTTCCTCAGGAAACTCTTTTCAAGAAAGCAAAGCCTGGAAATACTTGAAGCGAAGCGAAGAGGATTTAAGGGGTAAGCCGATAACGGTATCTTCGGCAAAGGTAGAAAGAGGGAGGGGAACCTGAGAAACTTCAAGTGTGTATAGGGTCAAAGATGGAGGCATCATCAAGAAAAGAGCCTTCAGGCTTCATATACAAGGATGAAGCCGATCCTCACCTTTCTTTTTTCCTCCATCTTGCTTTTCCTTTATTTGCCTCTATGAGGAGGAGAAGAAGAGAGAAGATTGATGCTCTCCCAAAAAATAGTCTGCTTCTTTAGGCAAAGGCAAAAGAGATAAAGAAGGAGAAGCAGCAAAAGAAGAAGCTGTGAAGGGTCCTTGAAAAAATAATGAAAATAAAATAAGGCCGTTGGCTAACAGAAATTTAAAGTTCTGATTTAGGGGAGGTAAAAGTAAAAGTTGATATCCTCCCTTTATATTTGTTTGTACCAAAATGCCATTTAACTTTAACAAAAATAAGGCCCCTCCCTTTAGTACTTTGAATGGGAGATGATAGAATTTGCACTTTCAGTCATCTGGGTTTTGGCCAAGCTGTCCTCATGCTTCAGTTAAATCACTAATCTATACCACTTATTCTACAGTTGGTTAAATCGGCATTTGATCTTTAAAGAGAAAAGCAGATCACCAATTCGATTCAAAGCGAGTATGCTCTAATGTGAAAGAGACTAATTTTGAAGGTGTGGCAGACCTCATATGTTAAAGAGGTAGATCAGATGATCTGTAACACAAGAAAGACCGAGATTTTGAGAAAAAAATGAGGAATTGGACTGGATAAAGCAACCAATGCTTACACTGTCTAACAAAGAACACGAGTCCTGCGGTGGAATGACGATGGACAGCATTAATAGAACAGTTTGTCATGTATCTCAAAATTCTCTCATCCTTTATCTGTGCGACAGCACGGCTCAACGCCTTTGCGCCGTTAAGAATATGTCCAAAATGGATGGATTATTGTTCTAATTATCGGAAGGCCCGGACTTAATCATCTGCCTGCGCACAGCCACTCATTTGGCTCCACGGTTACTGGAAACTTGTGCCTGCAACAAACAGTTGAAGTGTAAGAAGTAAAAGACCGTGATTATTATAAAATCATTACAGAGTTTTGAATGATCGAAATACAATTGTGATGTAAAAGATGGGGACGCAGTGCGAGAAAAGGAGGACGAGGCAGTGTGCTTTATTTTTCCTTCAGCTTTATTTTTGCTTCTTCCTTGCCCCCACATAGCTGGGACCAACTCTCTCTGTGATGAGCATCCATTGAAGCTTTAACAAAAGAAGGGAATAGTCTTAAAGAGAGGGCTGAGAAAAGTAAAAGCAGAGAGAGAGAGAGGCATTTTGCTTTTGTTCTTCCACTTCAAAAGAAAGCAAAGAATAATCCACGGCCCCTCTCTCTTCACGTGGAAAAGAGAGCTCTTGTATTAACTTGGGAACTCCATGAACCTCTTAAACTGAAGGAAAATAAAATCTATGATCACCTCGTGCATGGGAAAGAGTGCTCTTGTATTAACATACGAAAACTCTCTCTCTCTCTCTCTCTCTCACAATCATATTATGAAACTTTGGGCAAAATCCAATGGGCATGGGATGGTCCAACTTCAGGTGTCCCTGTCTTTCTTTTGATGGCGAGGTCTGCCCTTCGAAGGGTCACTGTCTCACTGTGTTGCTTGACTCTCTTGTATTGTGCGTGTGGAAGGCTCTGTTTCGAACTCTCGAGGCATACGCCCCGGGTGGCAAGTACAGTAAAAAAGACGATGGAATTTGTTGTCGTATCAACTCAAACATCTTTGATAACCATTCAAATCAAATCATGGGCAGCAACTATCCAACGCTTTAGATCTTTGTGGAGTCCGCAAATTCATGAAGAGAGTGACAGGACTGATAGCTGCTAAGATGCTGTGATGCATCCACATGCATAGGACAAAACATGATCAAGACAGTTGATTCTGCATAAATCTGGTATAGCAACTGAATGAGACTCGTGCTAGACATTTGCTTTTTATGAACTTTAGTGATTTGATACACAATTTCAAATCGACTTGATTTCAACACACATGCCAGCAGCGAGTACCCCAAGTAGCATCTTGTATATTTACTTTTATAAGCGTACCATTCCAGTGGAGTAGAACTAAAGACTACTGTTCCTCTGGGCTATGCTCATGGTTCGCTAAAAGACACATTGACATTACAGGATATCAAAAATATGCAAGTGGCGTCACCCACCGGTGACATAACATCGCAAGAAAGCAATGAGAAGTGATCGCATTTCCTCATTTTCACTAGATGAGCATCTGCGATGCTGAGGTACGTATGGCGTGGTCTGGTCCTCAGGAGGGTCAAATTTTCCAGAGCTAGCTCTAGTTACAAGTTTCATGCCAACACAGATTGCCCAGAAATAGCACATGATAAATGCAGAGGAAGACAACCACACTCCACTACTTTACCCATGAAACCCACAAAAAAAAAAAGGAGCCTTGATTGAAAAGCACACCAACACCTCAACTCAAACTCAATTATGTACCCAACCACTTGGTCTTGGGATTTATAAAAGCTCTGTTTTTTGTTTTCCAGCTTCAGGCTTGAGCTGCAGAGTACAGACAGGGCGTGTCTATAGTACATTGGTAGGGTGAGTCTAGGAGATAATAATAGGATCCGAAGTGCGAGGGCAAGCAGACAGTGGCATTGCATTCATCAGCAGAGCAAATGATATGAAAGTGGCGGTGAGTCAAACAACGAGATGATGATGCAAATGAAATTGAGGGAGCATGAGGAGTGAGTGGGCACTAACTATGTTGCACCATCCTCACTCACTTTGAGACTCGGACCCAGCTCCCTAGGCTGCTAGCCTCTCTCTGGCCTTCCTACTCCACCGCTTTTAGCAGCCCAAAGACTAACACACACCCGTACAAAAAGGGAAAAAGAAAAGAGAAAGAGAAAGGGAAAAGAAGAAAAGAAAACTTCCCCCACTGCTCATCAGTCATTACCTTTGGGCTCTAGTTGTGTTTGTCTTTCACTAAACTTACTTTTGTTTTTTTCGACTGAGACTGGTTTGAATTTTCAACCCCCAAATATACTTAATTTCATGGTTAGGACCCCATTTCAATTTTGGCCCGGCATCTTACCCAATCTATGCGGCTAAAAGGGTATTTCATGAAACTCAAGTTTTGCCTAGTTAAGATGGTTTTCTCATCATAAAAGAATCAATTGAGGTCTGGACAAATCTGGGGTCTAATCAAAGGAAGATCTAGAAAATTTCCCATAGTTAGTAGATTTCTGAAGTTGTTAATAATTTTTTAATACCAATAGTAAAAAAATAGGGATAACGACACAAATAGTTTCCGAACTTTGGCCCAATGTGCAATGTGATACTCGAACTTTCAATTTAACACAAATGGTCCATGAACTTTTGGTATATATTCAAACTAATCCCTAGACTATATGAAAATGTTCAATGTTGTTCATGAACTTAAATTAATGGAAAGACCACATTGAACATTGAGCTAAAGTTCAATAACCATTTGTGTTAAATTGAAAGCTTATGGACTATATTGCACATTGAGACAAAATTCATAGACCATTTGTGTCATTTTCCCTAAAAAAAGTATCACTGATAACTTGATTGTCGGGCAACTTGTTAGTAACTTACCAAAACTATCAAGTATTAGCAACTTTCCAATGAATTAGTAAATTATCAATTTCTCTGAAATTTTTAATGTGAATTACCAACATTATGATAAATTTACCAAATTTCCAATAAGTTAGTACTTCTCAACTTCTTTGAATTGTTGTAAGTGTAGTTAGGAAATATGAACCCTACAAAGAATTTATCAATATACCAATAAATTAGTAATTCACCAACTCCTTCGAATATAAAAAATATTGTCAGTAAAGTAACAACACTATTGGTAAATTAGCAATTTTCTTGAATTTTTAGCAAAATAATAACCCCACAAGGAATATACCAACATTCCATTAATTTAGTAAGTTACCAATTTATTTGAATTACAACTTTGATTAAGTAAACTACCAACACCATAAATAATTTACCAGCATTTCAAGAAGTTAGTAAATTTGCAACTTCTTTGAAATTTTATAAGTGTGGTTTGTAAAATACCAACCGTATAAGGAATTTACCAACATCACAAAAGTTTAGTAAAATCACCAACTTGTTTCACATAATAAAGCGTAGTTAGTAAACTACCACCCCCTAAAGAATTTAGAAACATTCCAATAAATCGGTGAATTACCAAATTCTTTGAAATTTTACAAGTGTGGTTAGTAATTTACCATGATGAAGCAACTTGCAAGTGTCTTACAAACTTTACTAGTGTGGTTAGCACTTTGAACAACATTGATAAAGAACATACTAATGTTTGCTTGGTTGCTGATGAATTGTTTTTTAATATGTAGATAGTTCTCTATTTGCGTTTGTAACCAATGTAACTTCTTACTAGTGTGCCAGGGTGCTTAATAAGTTACAAACATTCAAATCAATCTACTAATGTTTAGGTGATTATTGGTGAACTGATTGAAATGTATCCATTATGTGCTTTAGGAAAATACTATATTGCTACATTTCTATTCTATAATAGATAACTATATTTACATGAAAGAACAAATATTATTTTAGAAAATAACATGTTGCAGTTGCAATAAAATAATCGATGTTGTTTGAAAAATAGGACGATGTTGAAAAATTCTCTTTTGGTATTTCATCCATTAATAATTGTAAGAAGAATCATTTTTTTAATAAGCGTGCACTTGTATTGTGCGCGCTATGCGTGTATGCTAAGTTGAATACACATGACCTACAAAGTGTTGGCTTAGATGGAAATGGAGTTTGCTCATCTCCTTGTGGTCTTAATTGAAATCATGTTTAGAAGAAAGACTAAAATGCATTGGGTCGATGTGGCGGAGTGCTCCTTAAAAAATAGTCGAGGTGCATGAAAACTAGCTTTAAAACCATGTGAATTTCCAAATAAAGAGAAGTTGAATAGACATGTATAAAGATAAATAAAAAATAAAAAATCAGAATGACCTCAAGAAAAGAAGTAAATAGTTATTGTGAGAGTTGAGAGAATGGACGATGTATGGAGATTGACTATCAGTTAGCTTTACTGAGTTAGGTAACTTATTTGATATATCTTTCCCTGTTCCAGAAAGAATAATGAGTGAGATAAAAGGATGATTTGACTTAATAATGCAAAAGATTAAAGAGACATGGACATGGACATGAACAAAGAACATGATATTGTGAAATTGTCAATTTTATATGTTACTCATGCAATTTTTTTTCTTAATCTAACAAAATATGTATAAACTTTGCACATTAGCTTACCAACTTTTCGAGGCAAAAATTTCATATTGGCACTGCCAATTCGGACCTATTTTAAGTTTAAGATTTCCCCAAGCCCGCTTGAAATTTCTCGGGGCATATTTGGATAGAGCTTTACTTTTTCCTTAATTTAAATATTGTGATGGACTCATTTTTAACGTTTTTTTTAATCTCATAACACTTGAAACTTTTATAATATATAAATGTGTACATGTACAATCATATCTTCTTCTCTTCTTCTTTTTTTTTTTAATCATTTTTTGAAATTTGGATAATAATTACAGCAAAAAGTTCTTTTTGAAAGCGCAAACAAACAAGCCCTTGAAAGTTCGGGGCAATTCGGGCTATGGGACTTCAAATATTGAATCTCAAAGAGGCTTGCAAAGGTGCAAATTTAAAATAAGAAGAAGAAGGAGGAGGAGAAAGGAGAAGGAGAAAGGAGGAGAAGGAGAAGGAGGAGAAGGAGAAGCAGAAGAAGAAGAAGAAGGAGAAGAAGAAGAAGAAGAAGAAGAAGAAGAAGAAGAAGAAGAAGAAGAAGAAGAAGAAGAAGAAGAAGAAGAAGAAGAAGAAGTTTTTAGTTTTGAAAAGAAAAATCAGATAAATTCATTATAACGTTAATAATTTACTAATTATATCTATAACAATTTTGAAGTAGTTGGTAATTTACTAAATTATTGGTTTATAAAATTCCTTAGAGGCTTGTAAAATTTGAAAGAAACTGGCAACTTACTAAATTATGGAGATGTTGGTAAATTCCTTATAATGATCGGATTTTATTGACAACACTTCTAGAACTTTAAAGAAGTTGGTATGTTATTAATTTAGTACAATATTGGTAAAATTTATTATAGTGTTGATTGATTACTCAATTGTACAGTTTTAAAGGAATTGATAATTTCTTAATTCGTTTGAACGTTGGTAAAATTTCATGGAAATTCACAAAATTGATAATTTTCCAATTCATTGGGATGTCGGTAAATAGTGTTGGCAGTTTACAAACCACACTTATAAAAATTGAAATGAGTTGGTGACTGACCAATTTATTCAAAGGTTAGCAAAATTTCTAATAGGATTGGTATTCTAGTAATTACAATTGCAAAATTTCAAATAAATTGGTAAGTTATCAAATAATTGCAAAGGAGTTGCTAATTTGTTAATCGTTTGGACATTGCTAAAATCCTTATATTGTTGGTCACTTACTTACGGGTTACTTGACAAGCAAGTTAGAATTAAATTTTCTTACTAACAATATTGAAATATTATAAGCAACTTTAGAAACGTATTGATACAAAAGATTTAGATTTTATGCTCATGGGACGCTAGAAGTTTACACTACGTTTTAAAATAATTTTCATGATTTCCGACACAACATCGTCTTCTTCACTCCGTGACATAGATTAGGTTGAAACCGAGTTAAACTACTCAGCGATAACACGAGCTTGGCCTGATGATTAATCGAAATCAATTCGTCTAATTTCAAGTTAGAGCTCAAAGTCAAGCTACTCAAGTATCTTGTTTGGTTTGAACTCGAGTTCAAGCTCATAATACTAAACTCGATAGGCTCACTGCCAGTGGAGCTTCGACTATTCTTTTAGAAAAACGTTTAGTATCTATAAATATATAAAAATCCTTAAAATTACACGGCATACCCAAATATATATACACAAATGCAACGGAAAACATCGAAACTTAGTAAGCTCGAGCTCATTCCTAACTTGATTGCACTAGAGTGGAGCTCGAATATCTCAATTTTATGCTCAAGTCAAGCTCAAATAAAAAGCTAAATACGAAAGTTTCGAGCATCAAGAATATGAGTAGATTAAGCTCGAATTTGGTACTAGATATGCTTTGACTAGGCTTGATGGCAACCTTATCAAAGATGGACACATAAAAGTAAGGTAAGAGTAAATACTGAGCGTGCAAGTGGGAAACACCTCGGATAGATTTGTCTTCGAACTCAATGAATTCCCCTGCAGCCATGTACTATATTTAAAGCCTGATATCCACCACCAAACCATCTTTTGCTCTGTCTTTCACGGCATCGATTTAAAGTATGAGATCTTTTCTTTCTTAATTCGCATTATGGGGTCAGTATATCTTTGAAGATTCTCATGGGATTTGACGTAATGGGTTCTCCCTAAAAAAAGTATAATGTTTCTCTCAAGAGATTCTCGTGCGCGCCATGGATTCTCCTGACCTTCTTCTGACACTAATACCTCGTAAACCTGCGAACCGACAAAACATCATCTGCGATCAACAAAGATCAAAGACGCTAAAGTATTACCACGACTGCATGGTTAAGTCTGTCCTCATGCATCTATAAAGCTCGACGCTTCGTTTTGCTCCACATGCATCCTCGTGTTTTTCTGCTTGGCAGAAATAAGATATTGCTTTTGGCATTTTGTGCATTTCTAGACATACCCTTTACTTGGACCGGACCGGGTTCAAATGATGCTTCCAAGTGTGCGGGTACAAACTACAATATCTGTTTATCAGATAACAAAACTACGTAGTCCAAACTGTATTTGGACTGCTAGAAAGCTCTCTTATGCAGCTAGATTGCAGCTCATTAGCTGTGTTGTTTACGGTATTGTCAGCTAACGCGATGAGTATTCGGTTGACTTTTGCAGAAGCTGGGTCCATCTGGGTTGCTTGGTTGTCTGTTCACAAGACCAAGGATTTGCCTATTCTACCCAATGATGTCCTTTCATTTGGAGGAAGATTTAAAGCTTGGCAATGACGTAAGACGCCCGTATCGAGCATGTCATTGGCGATGTGTCGAGTGACATCCTCCTGGCCCACTGCTGAACCCTTGCATTATCATGCAAAGGATGCTACTGTTATGGAGGGAGAATATTGGTATTTGCCTCCTACTCGATCAGAGGGAGATTTGTTTAGATCACACAAGTTACATCAGTCGATGACGAGGATAATGATAGACAAGAGGTGGTGATGGATGCGACAAAAGAGGTGTCCCATGGTTGACATTATGAGAATTGACCTAGCGAGGATCGGTGGGGCTCTCATCCATCTTCATCAACAAAAGCCATGCAGACGCACAGATGGTGGAATCCAAGTCACCAATGTCCACTTGCTGTCTTTCTTCTGCAATCATTGTCATTCATTGCCCCCCTTCCTTTGCATTTTCGTCTCCAAGGGTATTGATTCCCTCTCTCATCATCATTTCACGTTTCTATACCAATGATGGGCTAAAAAGAAGAAGAAGAAATAGAGCTACACAACCATGGTATGATGAGATTGATAGTAGAATCTACCCTCTCCTTCGCTTTGGGCTTGTAAAAACATCGACTTCCCATAATCTTCACGTTCAATATTTTGTCGAGGAGGTAAGGTGAGATGAGGAGAGCGGTACCCTCGAATTCAAGAGCACGCGACTAGACGACTTGCATGATTTTACCTAGTGTTGTGTCAGCCCTAAAGAATTCCTACCATATAGTTCGATCTGTGCAATGAATATGAAATTTCATGCGTTGCATACTCTACCGAATAACGATACTACCAAGACAAACCACACATTCTCCTTTACCTACTCTTTTTTTTCACAAAGAAAACAAAAATCCCGGTAAAGCTAATTCGACTGCACTTAATAGAATGTTTCCGTCGATCCAAAGAAACCATTTCCGATTCCGTGACTAGTTTTGATTGGAATGATTAGTGCATGGATTGGACCTAACTAAGCAAGGGTATTTGTTATTTGATCCGTGTCTCGAGAAAGCCCAAGTGACTAGGCCCATTTATCGTGGGCTATTTTTTGGTTCAGGCCCATTACGCGACGGCGGTAGCTTGGGGAAAACCCTAGAAAGCCAATTCTATGTTTCGGGATCCAACGGACAGTGCCCGAGTAGAAGTCTGACGATCCATCGCAGCCGTTGACACGAGATTGAATGCACTCGATAAGAGCCGCATCCTGTGAAACCCTACTCATTGTGCATCGCTGCAGTCAGTGCCGCTCAACGAGAGGAGCTACCGTTGGCGAGCGGAGGTACTCCGGTTTAGATTTTCATGCTTAGACGACTGTAGGTCACTCTTGATCTTGTAATTATCATGTCGTGCTCGGTATATTGCCTCATGGCTCGTCGATGTAGGTAGCTTTCCGGAATCACGAGTGTATTTTGGCTGCTCAACTATGTATTTGGATCTGTATGTAGAGTTCGCTTCTAGATGGTCGGTGATTATGCGGATGAAATCAACGAACTGGCGACTTGTGTTCTTGTTGTACTTGTTAAGATGGAACCTGTGACGAGTTTTGGCGTATGGTTGTAGGATGCTAACGCTTGCGAGCACACGTCTGCAGATATCATGATTCGGGTGCTAGGTGCTTTCTATGTTTAATGCAAGATTGGATCTAGCTGAAAACAATGGGATGTTAGTATTAGACTCAGGACTTAATGCCTTGAAATGAATTACGAGATGATATGTATTCGTGGGATCCTAGTTTGCCAAAAAGTGTTCTGAAGATCAACTTATTATTTGGAATCCTCTCTTCGGCATGTTGGCCCATCGCCTCTTCCAGCAGTGGTTGAAATGACATCCCTTAAAAGAATTATTGTTTGTAATCAAGGCTGTAGTCTCAAAGGGGCTCATTTGCCATGACCCTAATCTGGGTTTTTGGAAAGAGATACCATTGAGCCCGAGAATTGGCATAACTTCATGTCATAGGCCATTGGTGGGGGCATTTCTTCTCATTTGCTGGAGGTGGTGGTGACAGGGCATGTTGTCCCTGCTTTTTATTTTTTTCCCCTTTTGTTAAAATTGAAAGATTTTCGGTTTATCAAATTACGTTAGTTGGACTTTTCTTCTTTCTAATTTATCAAGTCTAGATGCTTTTCATCCCAATACAGAGCTAATTTGCCCATCTTTTGAATATTTAGGAAATACTGTAATTTAATGCCTGTTAAGTATGGTACCACAGCTCCTTATCAAGTGTTTAGTGCCCCCCCATTTTCCAGGTGAATGAATTAATTAAACCAGTGGGCACCTGATTGGAGCTAAATTTTCTGCACTTTCACCCAAGATTACAGGTGTCAATGGAGCTATTGATACTCAGTTCTTGAATACATACAATGATTATTTTTTGTTCATGTATTACAGGCTTGGAGATTCTTGTTCTACAAAGTATAATTGCATTGAGTTCATCGCAATTGTTTGAGTTTCTTTATCAGAAAATGTTAAAACCTGCTCTTAATGAGTTCTGCAGATTTTACTATTGAGAAGGAAGCATGTCTCATCGTAAGTTTGAACATCCAAGACATGGCTCTTTGGGATTTCTTCCTAGGAAAAGAGCTTCCCGCCACAGAGGAAAAGGTTTTTAATGCTTTTCCTCCCTTATCTGAATAAGCATTTTGAAGACTTGTGGTTCCTACAGTTCATGTCCATATGTCGTGGTTAGAAATTATAATTGGTTATACTGAAAACTTGAATAACCGACACATCAATTACTTACGATATACACTTATGATGATGGATACATGTTGCTAGAAACCCTCACCTTTCTGTTGAAGTGTTATTTGACTCATAAAGTAGCAAGTTGCTGATTCGCTTGAGGTAAACAATTTAAATGACCGGCTCGTTGATGTTGTCTGCTATATCCTCTCATGAACACTCTATCATCCTATTCTGAATTGCTCCTCTTCTTATTTCGAATGAAATTAAATTCTGTTCATTTTATTATGTTGCAGTCAAAGCCTTCCCAAAGGACGATGCAACAAAACCGTGTAGGTTAACTGCCTTTCTGGGATATAAAGCTGGGATGACTCATATTGTCAGAGAAGTTGAAAA
This sequence comes from Metrosideros polymorpha var. glaberrima, assembly GCA_001662345.2. Lineage (NCBI taxonomy): Eukaryota > Viridiplantae > Streptophyta > Magnoliopsida > Myrtales > Myrtaceae > Metrosideros > Metrosideros polymorpha. The sequence continues at coordinate 21,215,586 of BCNH02000009.1, forward strand.
GCCAGGATCCAGTGAGTTTTCATGTGTGCCCAATCAATTTCCAGTGCCCATATTAGTGCGAGAAACTAATTAAGTCTATTCATATGGGAATTTAGCGGCAGTTTTTATATCATATATGTAACAAATCTGCAGTATATCAAGATTTTGTTGTGTCAACTTGTATTATTGTCAACAAGGTGTTATAGTTACTTCATGCTGAGAGGTAAACCTTAAAGGTTGGAGGAGGTGATCAATTTCTGAATTGAGCAAATCTCTTCACCACTGACTTAGTTTACTGCAACTGTGATAATCTCCTGAAAAAAGCTTTCTAGTTAGTTTTTGGCAAAGTTGCCTGATGCCCTTTGTTAATGGGTTTTTGCAGAACTTCACAAGAAGGAAACATGTGAAGCAGTTACTGTGATCGAAACCCCTCCAATGGTTGTGGTTGGCTTGGTTGGCTATGTTAAAACACCTCGTGGGCTCCGTTCTTTGAACACTGTCTGGGCTCAGCATCTTAGCGAAGAGGTGAAGAGAAGATTCTACAAGAACTGGTGTAAGTCCAAAAAGAAGGCTTTCACCAAGTATACTAAGAAATATGAATCTGAAGATGGGAAAAAGGACATTCAAGCGCAATTGGAGAAGATGAAGAAGTACTGCTCTGTCATCCGTGTTTTGGCCCATACCCAGGTGAACATTTCTTTCTTTCTTGCTATAACTTGTAATCTTCTCTGATGCAATGCAAAAATTTGTGCATCTGATGGATTTGAATGGCTGCATGTGCCTTTGGGAATCTCCCTACTGTAGTGGGGTCTCTAATTAGCTGCTTCTTTCTAATTCCTAATGGTCTGATTTTGTAGATAAGAAAAATGAAGGGACTGAAGCAGAAGAAAGCCCATCTCATGGAGATTCAAGTGAACGGTGGGACTGTTGCCCGGAAAGTTGATTATGCTTATGGATTCTTTGAGAAGCAGATTCCAGTGGATGCCATATTTCAGAAGGATGAGATGATTGACATCATTGGAGTGACCAAGGGTAAGGGCTATGAGGGAGTGGTGACCAGGTGGGGTGTAACTCGCCTTCCTCGTAAGACCCACCGAGGGCTTCGCAAGGTTGCTTGTATTGGGGCCTGGCATCCTGCTAGGGTCTCATTCACAGTTGCCAGGGCTGGTCAGAATGGTTATCATCACCGTACTGAGATGAATAAAAAGGTCTATAAGGTTGGGAAAACGGGTCAGGAGTCTTATTCTGCTATGACTGAATTTGACAGGTTTGTAAGCTTGTGCCTTGTTATTTTTTTCCTTTCTTGTATTACTCATTTTCTTCACATTTTTTGTCTCAAGAGACAATCAAAGCATGGCATTCTTACTCTACTTGGAGAAGTCAACAAACTGGGAGGGATATGTCTGACGTGGCTTTTTATGTCTTGATTCTAGGACTGAGAAAGACGTTACACCCATGGGAGGGTTTCCCCACTATGGTGTGGTGAAGGAAGACTACCTGATGATAAAAGGATGCTGTGTGGGCCCAAAGAAGCGTGTTGTCACGTTAAGGCAGTCCTTATTGAAACAAACTTCTAGAGTGGCCATGGAGGAGATCAAACTCAAGTTTATCGATACATCCTCCAAGTTTGGCCATGGTCGTTTCCAGACAGCACAGGAGAAGGCCCGGTTCTTTGGAAGGCTCAAGGCTTGATATAGCTTATCTAGAACTGAGGATCTCTCGTTTGTCCTCGGCAGTTCCGGGGACTCTATTCAATTCAGCCCATGCAACTTCAAAGTTTCTTGGACTTATTTTTCTGCTCGAGTTTGAAATATTTTGACTGCTATATTTCATCGGTCTAGGAGTATTATTGAGCCTTTGAAGATATGCGCAATATAATGGAATGTTTTGGTTCTTTTTATTCTTCTATTTTTGTTTAATCAGCTAGTCTGCGGACAGTCTAAGTGAATTGGATGGAATTTTACTTTATTCAAGATTTTTCATGCATGATGCAGAGATCAAGAAATTATTAGTTTTGGGTTCCGACACTGTCTACGTCCTCAAAACTTACCTGGGCATCGCATCCTAAAAGATCGTATAGGCCATCGCATCCTAAGCCATATCTGGGAAACATGCCAAACTGGTGTCGACTCTGTCTACCTTCAATGATTTGAATGAGAGCCTATCAAATATGATGTGATCTCAACGCAAGAGAAATGGGATGCCCAAGTTCAATGCAACTAAATATTCACAAAGCCCAGTTGGACTCCCCTCTACCAAATTTCAGATTCAGATAGCATAACGACAGCACGTCAGCATCAATCAGTCATATCCTGCCTGCGAGCTCTACAGTCCCGACGTAACATTCCGATGAGAGAAAATGAACCGTGGACCTGGAATAAGAACGAGAGAGAGAGAGAGAGAGAGAGAGGTTGGTGGCGATCTTACTTTGAACACA
>BCNH02000009.1:21218007-21322452 GCA_001662345.2 Metrosideros polymorpha var. glaberrima
GGGGGGGGGGTGGAGCACAGTTACTCACAGTTACTCAAGTCACATCATGGGGTTTCTGTCTATTCTTGTTCCCCCCCCCCTCGATGATTCAATTTCATGAGACTCTCTGTGAATGTTCAAGCTTAAATGGGTCGTCACGTTAAATGAACGAAACACTGCCCGATGGCAGAGAAAAATATAAGATTGCTTGAGAAGGCGACCAAGGTCAGAAAGGAGGTAAAGAAAAAAATAATATTTGTGCCTCTAAAATCTTTCTTCATTCAAGATGATGTTTTGGAGAGCTTATGCTTTCTTGTGATGTCAAGAGTGATGATGATGACGATGGGTCCCTTCGTCTTTTTCGAAAACATCTTACATGCAAAAGAGGAATCACCATATTTTCCCCTATGATGACCTCCACCACGACACGACATTGATCATGTGGTGCTTCTATAGATTCGGTCTCTCAACTACTGAAATCGCAGCACATAATGCTTACATCCTTTTTCTTTGATTTTTAGTTTCTTTCCTCGTTGTTTTTCTTTTTCCTTTGGGTAAACGTCATCAAAAATCCCAAACTTTACCCTATGTGACACATTTACCCTAAACTTTTTTTTGGTGACATAAAAAACCCCAAACTTTTACCCGTGTAACACATTTACCCCAAACTTGTATAGTGTGATAAATTTACCCCAAACTTCTTTTTGTGATACTAAAAACCCTAAATTTTTATATGTGTGACATTTTACCCCAAAAGATTACTTGATCCAAAGACATTTTCGTCTTTTAAAAAAAGAAAAATTGAGGCAAGGGTGGCAAGCCCTCCCCACCGCCACCGTTGGGCAAGGGAGGGTGAGCCTCGCCCAGCTTTGGGCGAAGGGTCGCCGAGCCCTCACCCGCAGCTAGTGATGATCGCTAGCCCTCGCCAAGCCCTCGATGACCCTTGCCAGTCCTCTCTGGCGACAAGGGCGGCGGCAAGGGCTTGCCTCCCTCGCCCAGATTTTTCTCTCTTTTTTCTTCTTTTTAAAATATTTTTAAATATTCTATTTAATAAAAAAGTGAAAATAAAAAAAATTTGAAGGTAAATATGTCTTTTTATTTCAGGTAAGATAAATGTGTCACATAAATATAAGTTTGGAGTTTTTAGTTTCGAGTAAACATATCACAAAAAGTAAAGTTTGAGGTTTTTTTTTTGTGGTTTTTTCCCTATTCCTTTTGATTTTGGTGTATTGGACCTAGATGCAGGAAGGCTCGTGCCTTTACCAGACATGGTGATTGCCTTGTTGACAAAAGTCCTTGATTCACGGCGCTTTCGAATTGCCTCTCTCTCTCCCTCTCACTCACACACACATATTTTTCAGCTTTCGTGCAAGTCGCTATAGTATAGCCTTTACCCCAGGACCTTATTTTATATCAAGAATATTCTTTTCTTGATGGTAAATCAAGATTTCGTTCCAGCTTTAATGCCTTAGAAAATTAAAAATTCTTGATTAAGATTATACAAGATAGCACTAGTAGTGTCTGTCACAAAAGCATATGCACGCATATTGGAATCTCTATTGTTTTGGCAACTACTAACTAGTAAGTTTCTTTCTTTTCTTCAGTTGCAACTTATCTAATCAAACTCTTGACTCAATCATAAATTTTGGGTGAATAACTACACAAAGTAATTATGACAAAATTACAAATAATCTTGGCAGAAGAACACTACGTTCTTACTTTATCCTACTATTGAAGGAATATCAAAGTAGTCCCTTTGGTCAATGTATTAGATAATTACAAGTTAGAAACATATTAACAGTAATTGGATGAAGGTTGATTAACTGCATTTTCATGATATTCTCCTTTTGACAAACCAAAATTCAGCTTTCAAATATAGACGCAAGAAGTAGTTCGTGTCGCACGTTTTCTTGTTTGTTGTCTATCCCGGAACAGAAAGCTATACCAGACTCTTGTAATGGGACATGGTCCGAAGTCATTGCCTAGCATGTTCTTCCCCCCATATTGTTGATGTCCAATCTATTATCGGACCAGAAATGTCTCTAATTCTTTCATGTTCGTGGCTCTAAAATCACCCATGGCTATTAAATTACAATTGTTTTCCGTACCTTAAAAAACCCCAGCTCATTGTGGAGCAGATTTTGCTCTCTTTTCTTTTCTGGTTGTGCTCTGTGTAGCAGCTTTTCTCTTCTCTTTCTTCTTTCTTTCTTTTTTTGGTAGGGAATAATGATGGAGTTGTGGTTGGATATTGCTATCTTACATTATTACTATAAAGTGGGTATGTTGGATATAGATTTCATTGCACATTATTGCCATCATGCAGTCATTTAACCAAAGAAGTTAACCTCTAATTAAGCTTATCCACCAAACGCGTGTGTATTTCAACTCTATAATCATGTCAAAGGGTGTATAATGAGTGTAATTAAGAAATCTAAAACAATCTCACCCTCCCAACCAAGAGAAATTTGGATATGTAGTTTAGTGAGTTGATATAAGAGTTGGGACCTTGGAGCATTTTCTGAAACCAGAAGAACCAGAGACACTGTTTAAGAAGCGCTGCTTTTGGACTCTCCAGACAGGAAGGCCCATTCCTTGTCACTTGTTTTGAGTCTCCACCCCAGACCAGGTACAGTATCCATTAAGTTAAGCATCAAAGAACATGCTACATCACAACATAACAAAAGAAGAAAAGGGAAAGGGCCATCATTTAACTTTGTCTTTACTTTTTCTACTTGGGTATAAAGGTAGCTTGGAAGATCTGCGCTCTAGACATTGCATTCGATAGTTGTGTGTCTTGGTTTTGGATGGTTTCCTAGAAGCTCAAGCTCTTAGGACCAGAAGGCTAGCAAGGATGCTCCTACTTCCCAATCATTTCCAGGATCCAGACAGCATTTTTTAAGATCACCTCCAAACAAGGTTAGTTGATACATGTATATCATTATAGCTCGTTACCCCACATCGGTGTTTTACTGACAGAGAAACTGAGGACACAGCCACTGAAACTGAGTAAGTTCATTTTCTCATTTTGGGATAGCAGTTTGTGTATATCTACCTTCGAAGTGCACTTTCCTGGGACACCAGTCAATTAGTTTCAAACCTGGTGAAATACCTGCGGTCGCAATGTTTGGAATGATTTGCTGTTATGTTTGGCATTATTTTTAGTTCGCTTTAAGTTTGTGTTGTCTTTCTGTTAAAGTGAACTTAATTTATCTAAGGAAGTCGTGTAATGAGTTTTGTCTTACCTCGTTAACCTGCCACCGTTCTTCTTCCCGAACCCGCCATGATAACTGCAAGTCAATTAGCTTCGGCAATATAGGCCACATCTCAGTTAAATACATAATCTATGTTATTTTGGAAATATATTTAAATTCCTTGTCAAAATATCCATGCCGCATTTATGGAGATGGATCATCATAGTCTTCTCCTTTCTATTCGCTCTTTCAAGGTTCATTTACAATTCAGCTTTCTTCGCCTTCTTTCAGACCCTTCTAAGTGATTGTTTTAAGGGGGGACAATGGGTTATGAATTCAAATAGCTTATAGTGGAGAGCATGTGATAGTAGTTCGAAATTCAAAGAACTTTGAGTTCACGGCACGCCTGTGCACTTGTGAGATGATCTAAGATATTGTTATCTTGCTTGAAGTTTTGTGCAGCGATTAAGAAATCAGCAGATAGAGTTTTCAGAGGATTCAGTAGATAGAGCTTTCTGGACATATTGAGAGAGGAACATGATCATTGGAAACAACTAAAATCGCCTCTTCGTCCGAAAAGAAAACTTCATAGACTGCCAAGAAAGAAGCATAGAGAAAAGCGAGCATTTCCTGGACAATCATGAATGGATTCGATTCTGAAAGACCAAAGCCATGGAACATGTATACCAATTCAGATCCAAGCTCATCCCAAGCAACACTAGATGCGGAAACTCCATGGAAGAGCTTTGGAGCATCAATGAATGCCATATCTTTTGGATTTGTTGCCACAGCAATTTTGGTATCTTTGTTCCTTATTATGGCTATCTTTGAACATCTGTTCAGACCCAGTCCCTCTTTCACTTCACCTGAACCCATGAACAATAGTTCTCTGGAAGCAGGAGAGACAGAGAAGCTCCACAATCCGCAGCTAGTAAGTTTCGCCTTCATTTTATCCATAAAACTCCCGTTATTATCGCCTTTTACAATCTAATGGACTAGCAAGACCTTTTCAAGATCCTTTACTAGGATCTTCTTAATTCGCAGTGCGAGTTTCATCCTTTTGATGCCAAATTGGGCAGAGAGCTTCTCATTGAACTCTCTCATAGAAGAAAATAATCACAGAAACCACCCTTTAGATACTTCATTTCTGCATTCAGCTTCTGTTTATCCTTCCTAATGTGGGCATTAGTTTATTTTTACCCAGTGAAGAGTCAGTCGAAAAAGGCGAGCTAGTGCAATTCACAAGGACAAGCTAACATGGCTTACGCGATAGGGCCTCTTTTGCTAAATGTCGTTATTGGAAGAGAACCATAAGGACACGTAAAAGATTATGAAAAAAGAAACAAGATCGAGTTCCTTCGGACTGATCCTAGTTTGATATATCGCCCATAGTGTGGCCACCATGTTTAGCTTTTTGAAACTGATCAAGATTTTCGCTTTGTAAAAACAGGTGTTTCCATCCTATGCTTCAGACATCCCGGTGCTAATGCCGGCGCAGCATTGTCCTACCTACATTGCTCAACCGGCTCCTCTCCCGTGTCCAAGAGAAGGGATCTATCGGCCTCATCATGAAGACAATTTTTCTTTTGCGAGTACATAGTTTCCGATGAGAGCCAACACTGAATCTGCTTGAATATTGGGAAGTGCATGAGACCCTCATTTGTGAACCACATGTCTCACTTTAAACAACACCCCTAACCCCTCTCGGCCAAAGAGAAATGAGATAAATGAGTAGTTTAGCCTAATGGAGACGAACAGGAATTGGGAGGGAAGTTCGGGATCATTTTCCAGTCTACGATGTACGATATAATGCATCAATGAAACTGAGCAGTGAAGAGCTTGATAAGATCCAAGAGACCTGAGACACAGAAGCATGAATTTGATATTGGAAAAGGGAAGTTTCCCCTGGTGGGTTAGTCCAAATCAATGTGACGACATAAGGAGCACAACCATTCAACCTTGATCAAGTCCTATTTCCGCACCAAAATGCTGTTTGCTACCGTTTCACGGCAGACAGAGTTATGGAAAAAAATGGAAAAAGATGCACCAAAATGCCGTGCGTCTTGCTCACTTGAATGTCATACATTCACCCTGTTTGTCAACGAGCATTAACATCTCTGCTGGAATAGGCAGATCTTGTACTTCAGCAGTACGTGGGAAATTATTGCCTGACCTAAAAAACAGAGAATGAAGTTCTCAAAGAAAGAACTTAACTGAACTGAACTGAACTTGTGAGGAGATAGGAGTACAAGGCAGCAAGTTCCTATCTTCAACCTTCGGTACTCTCACTTGAGGTGTTCTCAGTATACGTAGAAGAAAGCAGAAAAAGGAACAAGAATAAACAAAATTAACCATCAACCTACTCTGGTGGTAGTTTCACCACATGAGATGCGTACTTGTGCCTTAATGATCCTAGAGGGAAGATGCGAATTGCTAAAGACATGTCATCAGCCACTAACAACAGTCCTGAAGATTACGAAAAAGTGGCCACACATTAATACCCCAGACAAAAGAGCGCTGCAGTATATTGAGATTCATGGAATTTCAACTTTCTTCTTAATTAGGTGAATTGCTTTTCGCTCTCTGCAGAAATGGACTTGAGAATCACTGCATCATCCTAGCAGGCTGAGGTGTTACGTGAATACAAATTGGGAAAAGAAATTGCCTGCTTTAGCTTTACACATTTAAATAAAAATGATCTAACGTGTAATATACGAACAAGGACACAACCTACCCAGCTGAGAAATTTTAAGCCCAAAAATTTTCCAACGCATATTTTACCTTCCACTCTGCCTCAGTTCAGCTATTTGCTTTGGCAGTTTAAATTTTCAAGGCGTGCTGTAACTGCTGTTTGCACCACTTCAAGTGGATTCCATTGTCTGCTTAAGACCGGATGAGTACTGCTAATGGTCTTCAAGTGTTTCTTCATCTGGTAATACGACAGTCAGCAATGAATACTTAACCCGGAGAGAGATCCTTCCCTTCTCAACCATGAGCCTTGCCCCAGAAACAACCCAATAGCCAGGAGACTCCTCTGGCCCTCTTGTCATCTCCGAGGTGTCAACCAACTTTAGAAGCTTGGGTGCTTGAACAGGCACTGGCGGTCCACCAGGGTAAACAGCAGAGTTTATATTCACCTCTGCAGGTCTGGGCGATGGTCTCTGAACTGTGGAGAAGTGATGACTTATTAGTGTTGATATGAGTCCTGACTTGGCTGCTAATCCAGGAGATCCATCCCGCTCTGGACGCTTAACTACGGTGGCTCCCAATGCAGTAGCAAAGCGGAGTCGTAAGAAAAGAACGTTTTTCATCCCATAGTTCTCTACCTGCAATTGGGCACCAGTAACAATGGAAAGATCCTCATCAGACTCAACAGGAGCAGTGCAGATATGGGAGAAGTTCTTCCACTGGACTTTCTCATAGTACTTCCTATCATAGGATTCATGGGCAAAGTTGCCATTCGGATCATCCACGAGTTGGAATATTTTTGGAAGAGACGAGAGGTGCTGCAAATGAATTGCTAGACGGTCGCTTCTTTTACCTTCCAAATAAAGCCTTAGGCCAGTAACAGGCCTCTTACCCACATCAACCTATCATGCAACACAAGGAACAGAGTAAGCTAGAAGATATGTCCTACTTATTATAAAGTAATAAGACTCCCTCTAAGTTCTATATAAATCCACCAGATTATTCTCACTCAATATATTCCTGACAATAGCTCCAAGTTTTTCTATGACCAAATGGACCAACTGTGCAACACAAAAACTCCTCCATGTTTTTTATTTCAATCTAACGAAGAATATATGATGCACGCAAAAAGAAAAATAAGAAAAAAGAATAATCCTAAGGATATATGACACAATGAGCCAGCACAATGAAAAGAGAATAAATGAGAGATGACTAAATAAAAATTTACCGGGGTGGTATTCACGTATAGTTTGGGTCCCATCAAGCTGAAACGCAAAGAACTGGTGCTTTGTCGCTTGCGCTGGGGACCAAGAGGAAGGTGGCTGAACACTGGTGCCCACTGCCTGGGCAGCTGGAATTCCAAAAATTGGTGGAGCTCTTGTATTGGGGGTTTATCTACAAAGATAAAGGTGATGAGGCAGTTACATACTGATGGCAACAACACAATCTAAACAAATTCTGCAAACTGCTCAAAATGTCTCACGGAAATTCAACAAAAGCCTTACAATAGCTTTTCAATGTGTACTAATATTTCTTTAGCTCTCCATCATATGAGAATGCAGTGACAGGTAACATTATAGCTAACAAAACAAAGAGATGCCAATGACCAAATTAATATATGGACAAGGGGAAGAATGACTAACATCTCAAATACAAGTTAATTGCATGGCTCAAAAAGCCACTTCCCGGAACTCCACTTAATAGTGAGGTAATGGGAATGAATGACATTGAGATGACATCAGGCTCCAACTGAATGGTGTTTAACCAATCATTATGAGACAGGTGTTTACTAGCACTCCCTCCTCTCCTCTTGCAAATGGTTACAATGTCCTGCATTTAGCAACCAGGAGACAACTTTCACCGAGTGTTTAAAATGTATAACTCGCCAAAAACCTTAGCAGATAAATTTAACTTGAACATCAAACAATACCTCCTTGAGTAGATAAGAACTTGATGAACTGGCATCTGCAAACCGTATTCGCTGCTCCCTGATATCAAACTGAAAATGAAATGGTTAAATAAGACGAGATAGTTTTGGTATATTCATTTTGCAATGACTTTCTGAGAGTTGAACTCATCCCAAAATCAAGGAGCCGTAGTTCAGAAGATAACTCTCTTCTATTTAAAACATGCAGCTCTTAATGCGATGATGATATCTTAGTAAATAAAACCAAAACTTTGGATAATAGATGATAATATCAGGGACGAGCCTAAGATCCATCCCGCAGAAAAATAACTAAGAAAGGCCTAAAGATCCATATGTGCGAACCATTTAAAAGTGCAATTCTGCTTATCTAGAGTTACAAATGAACACAGCTTTATGAACTACTTTTGCAACTTCACAAACCTTCTCATGCTGGTAAACTTGTTCAGAAGCCATATACTGTCCATTACCATCAAGAAATCTCTTATCAGCCATTTCCTTCAGCCTCTTCTGTACATCAGCAGGCTGAAGAGTTGATGAATGCTGCTGCTTCACAAATATCACATCCTTCCCTCCCATCTTTATGCCAACAATAATATGGGTCCCAAACATCTCGATGAACCTAGATGCACATATATATTGATTAGATGTTCAAGCTCTATGGAATCATCCATTATGTGTTGCTCCTACTAAAGAGAAACATCAGACAACTTCCATTGTCATTGCATTTATCTTGTGAAAAAATCCTACCATTAAACAATAAGGATATACTAACTTAGTCAAATGCAAGATGTTCAGAGGTTTCAGGTGACCAATCAAAGACTTCTTCTTTGGGCCAATTGACTTATTAAAGACTTGATAATAAGCAAACAGAAGTTAATGACTTGAAAAACACTAGCCGACAAGCCTATGCAGAAAATTGGATTATGGATCTTCCAATTCAAAGAGCATATAAAATAAAAAATCGTCTGTATCAATATGTAGCTCAATAATAGCATGCAGTAAAAAGCGGAAAAAAAAAGTATCAAACAAATCCCAAACCAGAATTCATGAGAAGGAACAAATTCAACTATAACTCTGAAGGAGATGGACACAATCTCATGATAAAATTGCAGTCAAAATTATGAAATATAATGCAGTCCACCTTGCCAATGCAGCAGGTTCCCATGTCGTTGGGACAGCATTCTTGACATGGTCACAGAGAACTATGTGAGATTTTTCTAATGCAACAGTATACAGAGTGATGAACACCCCATCAAAGGCAAGGGTCTTAGTGTTCGCTGCATCTTTCTGCCAACATCCCGAAAATTCGAACATCGCATTAAAGAGGCCTGAAGGTATTTTTCCAGTTAAAGACATGTCCTGGTTGAATTGCTCAGACATCTGTAAGATAAAGAAGAAAGAGACAATTAAAAGTTGGAAATACATGGTACATAAAAAAAATGGTACAGAGCATGCACTTTACTGAGTGCACTAACAAGCATTAGAAACATTTTCCTATACATCAACCTTTTTTGGGGGCTTTGAGTTTTCAAAGTATGATGATTGGTAGCCCCTTGGAACCTCTATCTTGAAATTCTTCTATTTTACTAACCCCGACAAAAGAAAGAGGATTTTACAACCAGACACGCATATTCAACAAACATTTACAGATCCCCTGGATAAGGAAAAGAAAACGAATTTGATGTTTAAAACATCAAGGAAGCAGTAGCCACCAGTGGAAGATACTTCGAAAGGAATACCACATCCATGCCAGATGAATTCAACAAAAATTAACGAATGGACCCTGAAGAGAAATCCTAGATTAATCGGGGCGCAGCAAACTCCTCTATGGCATTTGAAGAAACATAGTTAACTAAACCTAGCGTCCACAAGAATGGGAGACTCTCTGATTAAAATGCATGTGAATTGCCATATTACTAGTACAAAAGTTTAGGTTAAGATTAGTAACATAGCAATGTCTTTTACTCTGCAAACTCCACAGAATCCCAGACGCATACACCTCACATGATCATGCACACACTGAATGAGGAAACCTTCGGATGGGAAAAAAAAAAAACAAATTTAAATAGTTGCAAGAATAGTTATGACAGTGACAAAGATGAAGAAAATTGTTCTGTAACATAAACTGAAAAAGAACACGAGTAGAAAGAATAATGTCAAGAAGGTACAAATGACATCAAGCAACAACAAATACCTGTTGGAAAGAAAGAACATCGGACCTGAAACGTGTACGCTCTCCTTTATCACACTTAATCGATTTAGAGACATTCGGGATCAACAGCCCACCAGGCAGAACAATCTCACGTCCATCATCTTCATCTACTTGAATCAATCGCGAATCTGTCGGATTTCCTTTACAATACTTCAGCCTAAGATCCTCTGCCACATCATATCCACGTCCAATCGATCCAATGGCTATCATAGCAGCTTCTATATCTGGAAGCTTTAGAGTCATTGCTCAATGCCTCAGAATTTTCCAGAAGAACATGTGCGGAGTATGAAAATAACCGGGGAAAAGAGGGGCAAAAAGAAGGTTACCAATGGTGCAATTCAATCATAATTTCATCCAAAACCCAGAAAGCAAAGAGCGTAGCAGAAGCAAAAGCTCCATAAAACAATGAACTTGGAAACTTTTTAAGGACATGGATCCTCTCAATTAAGGAAAGAACTTTGCAATTTATATCTCATGCAGTCGAAGCAAGAAAAGCATGCCAGGATCGAGGCAGACACGGACGTTCAGTCACATTGTGCTGAAACCAGTGAGTGATCTAACGTGTATAGTTCAAAGATGCATCAGTAGCAATTCAAGAACCATAAAGCGCCCACAGATTAACGCGAACAAGTGTTATACTCGGCGTCAGAGGTGAAAATCGTCTCAGTCTCCATTTTGACAACATAAACCAGATCTAAGCAGTCTAAAAAGCCCGAAGGAATACCGAATTTTAGCTTAGGAGGAATCGCAGGGCACTTTATTCCCGCTCATGCGAATTGCGGCAGCCGCAGAATGGCGACCCAAGAACCGATCAGCGAGAGCCGAGCTTGACTTGGGCGAGCTGAGGTCGCATTGTCAGTGAACACATTTGGCTTAACCGCGCCTCTGTCGAACTTGGATTGATCCAACACTGTAGCAAAAAGTGTAAAATTCGACCACAGGTGCCAAACCATTAAAAAAAGGGAAAAACCCTAGCTGAAAGAGATGAGCTCTAGAGAGAGAGAGAGAGTGTGTGTGTGTGTTGAGCAATTTCGCGAGTAAACACTCCGGTTTGACCGCCCTAGAATATTGGGAGAGAGAGAGAGACAATTGATGGGCATTTTGGATTAAGACAGACAGCGACTTAAGTGAGGCGGGAGACCGACAGCGAGGTCAAAGTAGTTGTGATACTCTCCCCTACTGCCTCGCTACGGTAAAAGACGGCCAATCGAAGAGCAATTTTGATGCTTTAGTAGTAGTTGTCGTTGTTTTGCTAAGGACATTTTGCTTTAGGATTGCAACCTAGGACTACGAAAAAAAAAAGAGGTTCATTTAAACTAATTTCATTTTATCACTTTGTATGTCCGGCACAAGTGCCACGAATCCAAGTTTTCACAATGGTTTGTGAACTTGTACGCAGTCTGGTGTGTGTTTTTTTGCCACACCACAACCAAATGATTATTAAGAACATAAGCAACTTAAAGATTTTAGGTACTTAGGTTGTTTCCGCTTGTTGGCTAGATACTTTTCATGACTTTCCTAATGACTGCACAATTTGCAAGGCTGATGTTCAGAGTTCCAATGGGTCATGAAGCATCTGAAGGGGAACGCAATCCCCGTTTTGATACTCAAACTAGTATCTCTACACTTGAAACCAAGGTTGTGAGTAATTTCGGCATTTGCCCGGAATTTACGAAGCCTACCAGATCGCCGAATCAGGCATTAGTACTTGGAAGAACACTGAGTTCATGCACCGCAGCCGGTTTCACGAGCTGTCCATCCAACCATCCCTGAATCGTTGCCCCCCTCCCCGTTATGGAGCAACAGTCAAACGTGTGACAGCATAGCATTAGTGAACCTTAAAATAACTGATGATCTGCATGATTTGCCAAACTATGCTCGTGCCTGTCACATGCCCTTCCTGACGCTTGTTTGCTACAGTTCCTAGGGTTCCCACACATGCCTGAATTTTCTATTGTGTGCATCCATCCTTCCCACTGCTGAGACCACATTGAACGTCTCCTTGGTCGGGATGAGGACCAGAATAATCCCTCATCTGTAGTACAAAAGAACCGACCGACCACAGACTTTGTTTACTCCAAAATCATGTGACCAAATCTACCAAGTGAAGACCCGTTTTACTTTCCCACACATGGAGCCCCACCTTTCAAGTATTTGTCACAGTGAAAGCGATCTCCTTTGGACAGGAACCAAGAGAGTACCGAGCGAGAACAAAGAGATGGGCTCCTCCAATTTGACTCCGCTGTCATCTTGGTGGACTTCTCACCTCCACCGACATTTCCAATTTCCACCACTGGCTTGCAATTCCACGTCCCCATCTCCAAACCTACCCACGTTGCTCATCATCCATCATTTTTTCTCTTTCATTTTTCTTTTAAATGTCTCCTGCATTTTGTAGCTCTGTTATGTCCACATCCCTCCATGACCCCATTCCCTAAGCACCCTTTTGCCTCTTGTCACGGCCTTTTGTTAGCTTAGCTGCTCCCATCTCAATCCGAGCTCCTCCACCTTTCGTCTCCGATCCATAGTTATCATATTCCATACCTGGAAAAGCGAGGATGAACAGTTACTCCAAGATGAAAGCTTTCGGATCCAACAAGTCAAGATCTGTGGATTTCTCAGAACTGTTGCCATCGTTTCCTGCTCAAACTCCAAAACCTATCGCGAAGGCGGGCGTCGAGGAAGCAATACCGGACGACAGTTCTTGCTCAGAGAAAGAGAAGGATGACTACTCAGATGGAGAAAGATTCGGGGTGATGCTAGGTAGAAGCAGCTCCGTCTCCACCACTTCCGACAGATTCAGGTTCGACAGGCAGAAGAATGCTGGGATTGTGAAGAGAGTGTTTTCCATGAGAAGATCGTCTTCAGTCTCTGAGAGGTATTGTCGGATACATGACCAATCCGTAACATTGTCATCGCAGGTGGATGACGGGGAAGGCAGTGAGGAGGGAATGGGATCTGCCAAGAGGAAGAAGAAGAACAGGGGAGTCAACATCTTCAAAGCCTGCAAGCGACTTCTGGGACTCTAAGATTTATTTCTCTGGACGCCATGAATTTGCAACTTTTCTTTAAGTCCCAAGCGAGTATTGACTATTGAGACAAAGACGCTCTTTGTCCTCCTAGTTCAGCTGACGAGGCAGACCAGTGGTTTTGCTGCTTCAGCGTCTTGCTGCATCCCCAAGACCGCATGCTCTAGGTCTACATCATCATCAAGTTACTGTTCGTTTCGGCAGTTACTAGTGTATTTCACTTTGCAAAGTAGTGAATTTACGAGGGTATTTCATTTCGCAAGCCTCAAGGTTGAATCGAGTTTCTCTGAGATATCGCATAAAGATGTAGAGCACAATCTGTTTCTTATCTTGTTTTATCGCATAACTTGTTCTTTCTTCAGAAACCCAAAAGGCCCCGAGATACAGCAGAACCATCTACCTAATGATCGATAGTTTTCCAAATTAAAAGGGACAATACGGAATAATGTGGACAAATGCTACATAGTCAACCTCAGCTATTATATTGTGTCGTTTTTAAAATTGAGTAGGCTTAAAACTGAAGTGAGTTAAAGATCCATCGTTAGGGATATTGCAGCAGTAGGACCATTTTAAGCCCGCAACCACATAGGTCGCTGCAAGTTTCATGCTAAACAGGGAAGCAGTATCTCGCACAACTTGGAGGGCTACTTAACTCGCACATACGGAATCCCACAAGAAATCTAGCAATAGACGATGCACTCACACACAATCTGGTAAAAGTATCCCAAAATCAATGTAACAGTTTCCAATAGCCGGTTGAAGATAGGAGGATTGCCAAAATTGGTTTCTATTGAAAGACCAAAAACAAAACAATAATAGCGTAGCAGATCGGTATCTGCATGATGTCTCCACCACAAAATATGGACATTTCCAAGTATAAATCTAGTGTTGGGTCTGATCATCACACAAGTTAAGTTCACTTTGATAACCATAGATAGAAACTCCCCGTATCCTCTTCCTAAGATTGGGTGCTCTCTTGTATACCAACATAGTGAAAACAGAGCGGGAACAATATTTGCCAGTTAAGTGGACCTCCAAAACCTCATTTCTCGCGAGATGATCAATCATGATGATAGGCAGCCAAAAAATCCATACCCACAATTCTAGGCTCACTTGCTATCAGTGAAGTCGGCATCTATGACATCTCCCTCTGGACCCTTATCGTTTGATGAAGAATCGGTAGGTCCAGCTGAGGGGCCACCGCCACCAGGTGCACCACCTGCACCGGGTGTGCCTGGTTGGTTGTAGAGGGACTGACCCAGCTGCATGACCTCCTGATTCAGAGCAGCCATGGCATCCTTCATGACTTGTGTTGAACCACCAGAGATTGCTTCCTTCAGCTCTCCAAGTTTAGCCTCCACCTTCTCCTTCACCGCAGCAGGAACCTTGTCTCCAAGCTCCTTCAACTGCTTCTCTGTCTGGTAGACGACGGAGTCCGCCTGGTTCTTTGTGTCTATGGCCTCTCGCTTCTCCTTGTCTTCCTTGGCAAATTTCTCTGCTTCCTGAACCATCCTCTCAACCTGAATTGTCCAGTAAAAGATGATTAGTTTATTCCCAGGGAACACCCACCTCCCCAAAATACGAAATAAAGAAACACTTTCTTTCTCTCAGCATTTATATGTCAGAAAATTCTTGGAGAAAATTCACCGCTCTTAAGAAAATCATACCGCCCTGACCTAATCGATTATTGAGAAACGATTATTGAGAAAGATGTGTACCTCATCACTAGGCAAAGTGCTAGCACCCGTGATTGTGATGTCTTGCTTCTTTCCAGTGCCCTTATCCACAGCCGATACGGAAAGGATACCATTAGCATCAATATCGAATTTCACTTCAATCTGCGGAACACCACGTGGAGCAGGTGGGATGCCATCGAGTCGGAAACTGCCAAGGGATTTGTTGTCTCTCACAAACTCCCTCTCACCTTGAAGGACATTAATCTCGACACTGGTTTGACCGTCAGCAGCCGTTGAAAACACTTCTGATTTTGAGGTTGGCAAGGTCGTATTCCTTGTGATGATTTTAGTCATAACACCACCGAGAGTTTCCAAACCCAGAGATAATGGTATCACATCTAAAAGCACAATATCACTCACGTCTCCAGACAAGACACCAGCCTAAAAATGAAGATTGCAGATATAAGAATACTAGAATAAAAATAAAAATAAAAATAGAGCAAACAGACCCCAGCTCCTTCCATCGAGAAAGAGGCATGAACAAGAAGCAAAAAAAAAAAAAAAAAGCACCTGAACAGCTGCTCCCAAGGCAACAACTTCATCAGGGTTGACTGTAACATTGGGATCCTTCCCAGTCATCTTTTTCACAAGCTCTTGAACAGCTGGAATACGTGTTGAACCCCCAACAAGGATAACCTCATCTAAATCTTTAAAGGTGAGTTTTGCGTCCCTCAAGGAGTTTTCAACAGGGCTCCTAAGCCTACAGGATGCAACGAGATCAATTAGATCACTAAGCTACAGGTAAATGACCTTTATCGTGAAGGCAACAAGAAGTACAATGAAATCACAATAGCAGCCAATGAGAAGTTGAAATAGCAGCAGGCATTGTTAAATTCACTGCAATGCTTTCAAAGTAAAAAGAGATACAAGAAATTACCTGTCCAACAAATCTGAACACAACTCCTCAAATTTAGCCCTTGTAAGTGTGGTTTCAATGTGCTTTGGACCATCCGCAGTGGCTGTAATGAAAGGCAAACTGTAGACAACAGCAATGTGTGAGGAAAAAAACCAAAGATATGGTGAAAAGAGATGAAAAGGAACCGAAAGAAGAAAAGAAAGGGGGAAGGGGAATCACAATCAAGTCACATCACCTAATATTAGTTTGTGTCAGAGATGAGAGTTCCATTTTAGCTTTCTCAGCTGTCTCGGTCAACCTCTGTAGAGCTTGTTTGTCCTTCAAGAGGTCTATGCCTTCATCTTTCTTGAAGCTGGCAGCAAGCCAATCAACAATCCTCTACATAGAAAATGAGATTTTCAGAACTCCCTCGTGGGTCCTAAAAGCCAACGGAAATGGTGATGAGGGGAACGAAAGCACACTTATTTGGATGCCAAGACACCAACCTTGTCAAAGTCATCACCACCCAAATGTGTGTCTCCTGATGTTGAGAGCACTTCAAACACTCCATCGCCAACCTCAAGCACTAAGAAAAAAGAATGGATAGATAAATGAAACATTGATGAATTTCAAATAGCAAATGCAAAATAAAATTTGTAGTCTTGTTCTCACATCTTTTTACACACACACATTACGTAAGTCGCAGAAGAGTGCCACTTACATGATCCCAACAGTTAAGAAGGAAGTCATATTATATATCACGAACGTATCAAAGGCGCGAACAAGCAGAATTTAAGTTCTTTGGAAGCCGTACTACCTGAGACATCAAAAGTACCACCTCCAAGGTCAAATACCAGGATCGTCTCATTGCTCTTCTTCTCAAATCCATAAGCCAAGGACGCCGCAGTAGGTTCATTGATTATGCGAAGAACTTCCAAGCCAGCAATACGACCAGCATCCTTAGTAGCTGTCCTCTGCGAATCATTGAAGTAAGCTGGAACAGTCACCACTGCTTTGGTCACCTTGTCATTCAAGAACTTGGACGCATCATCCACAAGCTTCCTCAGCACCTGCATTCGATAATATGAGGAGCACCTCTGAAACGACTAAACATGCCGAAAGCAAATTCTGATTTCAGGGTTATTCCGCATATTAATATCTCTTTGGTTTCCAAGTCGATTGCACATGAATTAAAGGCAAGAATTTACATTGTTATTGAGTTCACATGCCACAGATTAAATCACAATACCCAAAGTAGTGCCTACATTTATCCAATAGCCACAAGCACGAGTAAGCAATACAGATTCACAGGCGAAGCGTATGAAAAGGCATGTGAAGTCATGTGATAACTGAGCTGAAATATAAATCTGCTGCACGGTTAAATCATACCAACCATACAAAAATTGCAAGTTATAAAGAGGCCGGCTATATCTTGAAAAGATACCTGAGCTGAAATCTCCTCAGCTGCGAACTGCTTGCCAATGGCAGGGCAATCCAACTTGACATTCCCATTCTCATCCCTCACCACTCTGTAAGACACCTGCTTCGACTCCTCATCCACTTCGGACATCTTCCTCCCGATAAATCTCTTCACCGAGAAGAAGGTGTTCTCGGGATTGACGACAGCCTGCCGCTTCGCAATCTGCCCGACAAGCCTGTCGCCATTCTTGGTGTAAGCAACGACGGAAGGAGTAGTCCTGTGCCCCTCGGCGTTGGTGACGATGGTGGGTTTCCCTCCCTCCATAGCGGCGACGGCGGAATTGGTGGTCCCCAGGTCGATGCCGACGACCTTCTCGCTGACGACCCTGACGGGACCCACATGGTGCCTCCTCCTAGAAGCGGCCCGGGAGTTCAATTTCAAGAAAGAAGCGGCGGAGGTTCTGGAGCGGAGAGAATGGCCGAAGAAGAGGGACTGGGAGGGGCCTCCGGATTTGGGGGTTTTAGAGGAGGAGGAGGCGGAGGCGCGGCCGGTGAGGCCGAGAGAGTGGACCTGAGCAGCGCAAGAAGCCATTTTGATTGGAGGGCGAGGGGGGGGCGATGAAATCGATGTTCGGCGCGTCGGAAACGGGAGGGCCTCCGCACCCACCAACCAACACTTTGGCTTCTCTCTCTCTCTCTCTCTGGAGTTGGAGAGGGGAGGAGGGGAAGTTTGGAGCGGAAGAAGGATAAGGAACGAAGAGAGGGAGCAGAGAGGGTTTATGTGAGGAGAGCTGAGGTTTGGTGGTGCCACGTGTCGACTTTCTAGAACCATCCAATGTGAGAAAATATTCGGTGTTGTCGTGCGTATTTTTAACTCACATCCGGATATAATTAACCAGTGGCCAATGACGTGAAATTAATTAATCACGTGCTCGCCGGAGTTGCAGCACTCAGCAGTTTGTTCACCAGTGGAGTCGTCGGCCCTGCGTCCTGGGCGTCTAAGCCCGAGCCGCCCCTACTCGCGTCGACGACGATTGTGGACAAGCAAGCATGAGGTGTTTGGCTCTAGCCACCATGGCCGACCAAAGGCAAAGAATGTGACTTTTTTCAATAGATTTGGTGAGCGACGAGGACACCTATGAGTCATTACATGAATACTCATGATGATTCTGATTCTCTAATTCTGCTCGTCAAAACAGAAAAAGATAATAATCTTATTTGGTAACGAATATAATTCTGATTCTCAAAATCAATTATTCTGTTTTCAGAATCAGTTTTGGAGTAGAATCAAGAATAAAAAAAATTTTGATTCTTTGTTCCAAAATAACTATTGAGAAACATTTTTTTTTTTACAAAAATAAATCATTTTTTGTCCCTTGAAAATCTTGTATTTTCATTCTATTGTTGAAACAAAACCTAATAAATTTTTAAAGAAGCGATAAATGTCTTAACTATATAACATTTCAAAATAAATGTCAAAATGTTAATCATATTTTATTAATCACAATGGTTTTTTATTTCTAAAAAACTTACTCAAAACGAATTTTATAAATTGACTGGTCTCATCTCTCACACTCTCTCTCTTTTGCTTTATAACAATTTGCATATGATCCTCTTCTCTCTCTCTCTCTCTCTCCTTTCATGACATACATTCATAAAGCCAATTCCTAAAGCGTGATTAAGTCCACATTGATGAACTCGTCTTAATGAAAATTAATTCCAAAATGAGTACAAATGCTCTTCATATAAATTTTCAATAGATTAAGTACACAGAACGCCTAGACCTTCCACAAGAGAAAAAAGAAAAAAAAAATACCTGGACCCTCCACATTCGGGTGCTCCTCGCGTAAGTATGTTCACATTTGTGATATATGAATTGGCTTTGTTTTCAATCTCTTTACAAGTACTCATCACCAATTTGTGCGTGAAACGATATGAGATAACTAAAAAAAATTACTTTTTTATTTAATATGTTGCAAAAAATCACTTTTCATTATGATTGTATTTATGTGATGACATAGTTACTTTTATAGTGACAAAGCATAATTATTTGACTTAAATGAAAAAAAATTAGGAAGGGAAATTGTTCTCAAGAACAAAAATTATGTAAGTTACCAAATGCGTTTCTGTTTTGAAAAAAGAAAATTTTGTGTAGTTACCAAACGCACTAGGAATCAGAATCAGAAAGAATCAGTTTTGAACAGTATTGATTTTTTGGATTAGAGTCGTCGCCAAACGCGCCCTCAGCATCTCATCTATGGCCGATACCTTGCTCACCCAAGGCCTAGACATAGCATCGGTAACTCAATGGAGAAGAGAACCAAAGAAAAAAAAAATCAAATTTTTATTTGAATCCAAGTCAGCTGCCAAGTCGACAATACGGACAAGTGTCAACCTATAAGTGGATATGACTTGGTGGTTTGAAACCAGCGAATATTTTCTCCGTCCATCCAATCCAACGTGGGTGTCTCGACCCGAGAGTGAAATGGGCTTGGGCTGCTAATTTTTGTGGTGGAACAGGGCTTCCCTCGAGAGAGCCCAAGGGCCGAGGCTTTGACGTCGAAATTGATTTCTCAAGTTGTTGGGGTCGCGGTCGGTCCAAGCAGGTGGGTCGTGGTGGAGCAGTTAGAAACAAGCACATCTACTCTCTCTCTCCATATGTTTTGACCGGTCATTTTCGCACAGCTACCCGCTACTCGACAGTGGACACCCCCCTTTATTTTATGGGGGGGATGAAGAAGAGATGACTAGTGCCCGAGCGAAAGCCAAGGCATCTTCTGTTATTCAATCCCCTCCCAAACATGATGATTGATTATTCATTCAATACTAGCCCCCATCACCTTCAGTTACCAAGTTTAACATTATCTCCCAAAGCTCTCTAATGGCGGTTTGTGCGCATAGTTAGATCATCTACTCTGCTGTGGACAGGGACACCATTCTCCACAGCGGGTCCATCCTTGTGCCCTGCTCTCTCCTCTTCCCTTTATACATACCTAAGGTTCCCTCCCTTCATATATGGTGATTCTCATCACCCCCTCCACGCACCATCACCGCGTTATCACTTAACCGAGTCTTCATGTGCTCAAAATGCAAATGCCACCAACGCTGGTGGCACCGCCTGCTTTGCCGCCGCCGAATCCTCATAATCGCCATCGCCATAGCAATTGTAGTCACCACAACTGCCGCCGTCACTGGCACGGCGTGGGCGCTACTGCGACCACGCAAGCCCAGCATCACCCTCCAAGACATCACCATCTCCGCACTCAACGTCTCCGTTGCCAGTGATAACCAAACCTATCTCCTGAGCTCCACCTTCCAGGTCACCATCTCCTCTCGCAACGCACATGGCAATCCCCGCTCCATCCTCTACGATGACCTTCACGTCCACATGTCTTACCACGACCAGCAGATCACACTCGCGACACGCCTGCCTCTGACCTATCAGGGTCGCGGAGGGGTCAATGTGTGGTCGCCTTTTGTGTGTGGGGTTTCCGTGCCCATCGCTCCTTACAACGCCCTCGCATTGAACCAGGAGAAGAGAAACGGATTTGTCATGATGAAGGTGAAGCTCCAAGGACGCGTGAGGTGGAGGCCCGGGATCTTCACGTCCGAAGGCTTCATTTCAGCGGATTGCCCTGCATATATCAGAACAGGGAGTGAAAACAAAGGAGTTCCACTTGGTATTAATGCAGTTAAGTATTGGCTGATGCAAAGTTGTAGCGTTAGCCTGTGAAAGAAACGGAAAGCCACAAGTTTTATGCCAACCGATACCTGTGTTCACATGTAACGATACCTATCGTCATCTTGTTTGCTAGTTTGCTTGCGCACAATAAACCATCCGTGTCTCTCGCATTCATCTGTCTCGTCTACAGACAAGACGTCCTTTGAGATTCTCAAATGACTTTATCATTATGTCTGAATTGTCTGTACCGTTAAATAGGACTCTATTTCATCATATCTCTTCAGTCGTGATTAGTCACTACCTACACAGGCCTTCATTTCATTATATCTAGATAGTCCGCAACATTAAACTTTATTCCACCAACAATTACTATGGGTGAAGCTCATCGAAAAGTGATTTTGCAAAACCTTCTCGACCAAGGCCAAAAATATGCCTCAGTTTTTGCCTTGGATAAATCTAAAACTAAACTCGTCACATTGGAATGCCCAATGAGATTGCATCTGAAGCTCAACCGCTTTGTTCTGTGAATTGCTTCTTTGGAAGTGCTCTCCACCCAATGTCCTGTCGGCAGAACCCTCCTGGCCAGTCGATGGTTTCAACTGCTTGGTAAGCTCTTTGTCGTGCTTCTTCCAAATTCCTCCCCTTGGCAGTGACCCCAAGAGCACGGCCTCGACCCGCAACAAAGTTGCCATCTGAGTCTAAAGATGTTCCAGCGTGGAGTATCTTGACAGATGGAGCAACAGCTTCTGCTGCTTCAAGATTCTGAATCACAGTTCCGCTTGCAGAGGCCACTGGATAGCCCTTACTTGCCATTACCACCACGATAGCAAATTCAGGCGCCCACTCAAGTGTCACTCCTCTTAACTCTCCCTTACAAGCTGCCAGCAGTACTTGAGTAAGATCCGATTCCAAACGAGCCATCAATACCTATACATAAAAGAGGACTATAATGCAATAATGGATGGACAAGCGCAATGGCACAAAAAGAAAGGGGAAATAGAAGGTGGGGCAGTACCAATGCTAGGAACAATGGCCATATATAGGTCTAGGAAGGACTGAATTTGAAAAGCAAAAATATTCAAGCAAAACCTTGGAAGAAAAAAATCAGCTAACTATTGATCTGCAGGTTAAGTACATAGCAAACAAAGGTTATTGTGTGGCACAACCAACTCCACAGCACGGGGTTGGGGAAGCCCATTGATGAGGACATTTGAATTTGTAAAAGAAAACAAACAAATAAACATTGCCAAGCATCGACATGGGAAAAAATCAGTCTACCTATCAATGTTTGCATATTTGCACATGACAATGAGAGAATTCAGTGAGTGCAACCGTAGCCACTACCCAGCAACGAGACCAGGAAATTATGTAAAACAAAGAATCCTGCTTGAGATTAAAGTAAATGGAAAGATTGGATGACCATACAAAATCAGCCATATTACAATAATGCTTAATTATGAAGATGACCATGCTTGTTGTAGGTGTATGTGTGACGATAAACACACCTGACACTCCGGATCTCCAAAGCGCACATTGCACTCAATCAGTTTAGGCAACCCAGACTTTTTCTCAATCATGAGTCCTGCATAGAGAACGCCAACAAACTTGCGACCTTCCGCCGCCATCCCTTTGACAATAGGGAGAATGATAGACTCCATGACAAAAGATTGCAGCTCTAGAGTTAAGATCGGCGCCGGAGAGTAAGCACCCATCCCGCCAGTATTAGGCCCTGTATCACCATCCCAAACTCGTTTATGGTCTTGAGATGTTTCCATAGCTATGGCATTCTCTCCATCAACCAGGGCATGAAAAGAAGCTTCCTCTCCTTCAAGATATTCCTCAACAATGACTTTGGAACCTGCAGAACCAAAAGCCCCCATAACCAGTATCAAGTCAATTGCTTCATATGCCTGCTCCAATGTCATGGCAACAATAGCTCCCTTTCCATCAGCCAACCCATCTGCTTTTACGACAATTGGTGCCCCTTCCTCCTTGATGTATTGCTTTGCTGCAGATGGGTCAGTAAACATTTTATACTGATCCCGTAATTCAGAAACTATGTTAGCTATTGGTCCTTTCGCTTCAAAATGCATGAGGAGGAATGCAAGGAGACGTCTCGGCTAAGAGCACAGCCAAAGCAGAAAGATGTCACTAATGAGAGCATACATGACCTCAATTGGTCCAATGCTTTAAGGCATATAAAAAATCAGAACATATCATCAGGCATAAACTAATGGTGGCCGTCCTTAAACACTGAAAAATTATTTATAATTCTCAGCTATTAAAATTTAGAAGGACAGACAGAGAGAAGTAGTTAATGTGCACATATTTTTAGATTTTCACACTACATTGTAAAAAATGAAAACAACCTTGGCTGTGGGAACGTTGTACTTGTCACACAAGCTTTTCATGAAATCCTTAGAACCTTCCAGTGCAGCAGCTTCTACTGTGGGGCCAAAGGTTGGGATTCCAGCCTTAACTAAATCGTTCGTCAGACCAGCGACAAGAGGAGCCTCTGGTCCAACCACAACAAGTCCAACTCCCCACTTGCGGCAGAAAGAAATTACAGCTGAACTGTCGGCAATATTAAGGTCTGAGACACATGTGGCATCCCCAGCTTTAGAAATACCGGCATTTCCAGGTGCACAGAAGACTGCACCAGATGATGGAGATCGTCGCAATGCACAACAAAGCATATGTTCCCTTGCTCCTTCACCAATGACCAGCACTACCACTCTCTCTTGTGTAAAGAAAACAGGTAGAAGGAAACAGAGGAGCAAAAGAAATTGAGAATAATTACCTCTGAGAATATTCTACAGTAAGGAACAATGGAAAGATGATGAAACGAAAGAAAACATGAAAAAATGCGAACATAAATTTTCTCTCTTCTCAGATAAATACATGGATAAATGCTGACATCAATTGTTTTATCTTCTTAGAGAAGGCCAAGATAAGCGGGCAATAGTCCACTTCGCTTCTCCGAAGATAAGTGAGATATACATTGTCAAGTTGGAGTGAGTAGAACCCGTGTAAAATATGTAAATATGATTTAATTCTTTACCATGCCACATTCTACTACCTTGAGGTCAAAAAAGAGATTTACATAGAAAAGAAAGAGGCGTGTACCGTCAAAGAAAAATGCCAAACTAAAGCATACGATAGTGAGCCATAAAATCAAGAGCACCTTACAGTAACAGCTCTCACCAGCAGCGGCACCCCCACTGTGGGATGAATCAGTGGACACTGAGGGCTCGGACGTCCAATTGGCACATGAGAAGATCAAGGAAGGCGAATATCGAGCATTCTTGAGGTGGGGGTTTGAGTTCCATTTGATAGGTACAGCAACCTGGCCCGAATTCCATGAACCACAAAAGCGGCGAGAAAGTTTATGACTTGAAAAGCCAGGGATGGAGGATCCCAATCCAATACAGCTGTAGCTTTTGTGGAAAAGTTTCTGTGAAACTAAAACACTAGAGGCAGCGGTGGAAGCCATACCCATTACCAATGCACCTGCGATTTTAGGGAAATATAAGCTTGCCAAACCCTCCTAGTCCTACAGATAAGGCTGGTAAAGCTAAGTGCCTGTGTTAACATTATAATCTTAGCAGCTATCTTGGTTTTCAAACGCACAGATGAAGGTGAGACTTGAGAGAACAAGAAGGTAATGTCTTTCGTTGCTATCGTTCCATATACATATGGATGAAGAGTGAAGATTATAGAGTATTCAACATCCAACAGCAAAGGTCTAAACTTTCTCAGTTTCATGGACAGATGATCGAGTTTTGGCCGTTCCCATTCCTCTTTTTTCTCATTTTTTGCACCCTTTAGACCACCTTCTCCCGTCTCCGGCACATGAAAACAGTGGGTACACAATGCATTCTGCAAAAACAAAAGACGCCAAGGAAACGAAAGAGGAGGGAGATGATGGGTCTTACAGGATCTCAAGCAAAAGCGCGCGCACAAGAACAGGCTTTCTCTTTGCACTTCGATCGAGAGAGAGAGAGAATAGTACTATAGCTTTTGTTTTGACGAGAGAAGTCCTAATGTTCTTGGAGAACTTGTGCGAGTCTTAAGAGACGGGGAGGCCCAGCTAGGATTACGTTCAAATGTTTTCCGTGTAGATTTATATTCATAAAAATGATTTTTAAATAATAATAATTATCATTATTATACTAATAATTACAAAAATAATGCATCTTCCGCGCGACTATCGAGAGTGCACAATCCCAACGCGTGCGCCAAATATAAAACTAAAATGGTAAATTGATTGTTTTTATTAAATTTAGAATATGTAAAGAAATGGATAATTAGGAATAGTATCCAGATGATTATGAATTTATTGGAAACTTAAAGGCCAAATTCCATAAAAAAAACCCCAAACTTTAGGTTCAGTCCCAAAAATACCCCGAACTTTTTTTTATCTCAGAAAAAACCTCAAACTTTAGGTTTAGTCCCAAATCTGCCCCGAACTTTTCTTTTCTCAGAAAAAATCCCAAACTTTAAGTCAAGTCCCAAATCTGCTCCAAACTTTTCTTTTGTCTTAGAAAAAACCTCAAACTTTAAGTCCAGTCCCAAATTTGCCCCGGATTTTGTTTTGTCCAAAAAAAATCACAAAATTTCAAAAATTCTCAAATCTACGCTCATGATCCAACCCCAACTTGACACGGCACTTCCACGTCAATAAAATCCACATCAATAAAGTAATATGTTTTTTTTTACAAAGAAAAGTTTGAAGAAATTTTGGATTGAACCTAAAGTTTGGGGTTCTTTTTGGACCAAAAAAAGTTTTATTTGTTATCGTCTCTAACTTTCGTATCCAAACCAAAACCATTCTAGGATACGAAAGTTAGAGACGATAACAAATAAAACTTTTTTTGGTCCAAAAAGAACCCCAAACTTTAGGTTCAGTCCAAAATTTCTTCAAACTTTTCTTTGTAAAAAAAAACATGTTACTTTATTGATGTGGATTTTATCGACGTGGAAGTGCCGTGTCAAGTTGGGGTTGGATCATGGGCGTAGATTTGAGAATTTTTGAAATTTTGTGATTTTTTTTTTTGACAAAACAAAATTCGAGGCAGATTTGGGACTGGACTTAAAATTTAGAGTTTTTTCTGAGACAAAAGAAAAGTTTGGGGCAGATTTGGGACTTGACCTAAAGTTTGAGGTTTTTTTCGAGACAAAAAAAAGTTTGGGAAGATTTAGGACTTGACCTAAAGTTGGGGGTTTTTTAGGGAATTCGGCTGAAACTTAAATTAAAATCAATGGACTATTTTGAACCATTAAAGTGACTAATGTAAGGACCATCTCCAAATGCTTCTTCAATTTTGCTTGCTTCCTTTAGAATGAAAATGTGCATCGTAATCGCCACGTGATCATATACGAATGAATTCCTAACTATACCATTATGGAAATAAAACTTCTGGAAAAAAAAAAATAACATATTCAATTGTTAGCTAGTATTTGAAAAAAGAATAAGTAGCAATCATTTATAGATTAGTGGAACGCTGCTAGATCTTACTTACGCTAAAATAAGAGATGAAAAATTAAACCTAATAATTGGACGAGTGATTTCATGGTTCAATCCGAGCCTCTTATGTATCGATCCAAAAGACATAAATGGGCAAGTTTAGGCGAGCGATTCTCTTTAGAGATTTTGCTCACACACCTAAGCCATCTGAAGATCATTGGATGTCAATTATTATAATAAGATTAATGGTTTAGATGCCTAAATACTCGACTCAGCCCGACCGAGGAAGACGCATTGGGGGGACGTGGACGTGGACGTGGACATGGACATTGATGAACCTAAAAAGCTTCTTTTCACCCCGAGTGTATGCAAGTCGACGCTCGTTTTTGTCAAGAGAAAATCTCACATTTTGCTAAAATTGACGAAAGGAGGATGGAAAGGGGCGACTAGGGTACGACCTTGGAAAAGTTGGTAAAGTGGACATTAAACAAATGACAATGACATCATGAACCGATCTTCATCTAATTTCACCTTCGTCTACACGCAAAGGAGATAAGCCCCGCCGGTGGCAGCTCAACCCTTACTTGCCTCTCTTGATGTCCATAATGCACACAAAGAAATAGTAAGGACGCCTTTTAATTTGTACAACTTCCTTAGACAAAACAATAAGAATATGTTCGGCAAAATGACGTTTATTTTAGGTATGAACACTCAAAATTTCCTTTGATGCTATTGTTATGAGTGATCCTAGGGATCCCAAGAATTTGATGTGATGTAATAAATGGTAAGTTATAGGTGTTGTGGAGAGTATTTGAATAAGCGTATCACTTTCAAACGTTAGGAATATGTTATAAAAGTTAGTAAACCTTAGCGTTGAGAATCTCCTTGTTTATATATATGTATATCCATCCTTAGTCCAAATCCCCTACCCTTTTGTTGAGTTGCCAGCCATCATCAAGCTCCTCTTTCCTCCAACTCCCACCACCACCACCACCATGTCCAAGTGCCCGAACCACGGCGGCGGCCACAAGTGGAGGAAAATATGGAGGAGAGTGTTCCAGGTCAGCCTGGTGGTGCTCTTCATATTCCTGCTCATTGTGCTCATAACATGGGCCATCCTCCACCCCCACTCGCCCAGCTTCACCCTCCAAGACGCCACCATCTACGCCTTCAACACCTCCGCCAGCCCCAGCCTCCTCACCTCCACCTTCCAGGTCACCATCTCCTCCCACAACCCCAATGACAACATCGCGATCTACTACGATCGCCTCGATGTCTACGCCACCTACCGCGACCAGCAGATCACGCTCATCACTGCCATCCCTCCGACCTACCAGGACACCAATGATGCCGACGTGTGGTCGCCCTTCCTATACGGCGTTGCCGTCCCCATCGCTCCCTACAACGCGGCTGCGCTGACCCAGGACAAGGCCAACGGATATGTGGCGGTCATGATCAAGCTGACTGGGCGGGTGAGATGGAGAGTCGGGTCTTTCACCTCGGGAGGGTACCACATTTTCGTCAACTGTCCTGCATATCTTACGTTCGGGAGCCGGAGCACGGGGATCGGGGTCGGGAACAACGCGGTCAAGTATCAGTTGATGCAGCGTTGCAGCGTTAATGTCTGATGATCAACGCTACTGCTATATATATATATGTGTGTGTGTGTGTGTTTTATTGGCTATGGTACAAATCGTCAAATAGCTTCTCTGTTTTTTCTTGACTAGCTTCCATCAACAACTCGTTCCTCTCTCTCTCCTTATTTCTTTATGTTTTAACTTCTGCAATATAGTGGGTACATTACAGTGATTCCCTCAGTCATCAGTCATGTATAGAGCTATGGGGAAGGTGTGGATGATATTCGAGAGGTTTTTCCAGAAGAGAAGATGGATATGTCTTCATATATATCTATATCTACATTGTTATTGTGTATATGAAAACATTACATGGCAGTTAGAAAATGGACAGTGGCGATGTACATTCGCTGTCGTGTGTAATGGACTTTGTGGCGTCCTTTTCCAACTGCAAATTCTTATTCTTCTCATTTCATGAGCTCCAAGGGGCTCCAATGGGCGGCTTCTTCAAGCTTTTTCCTCTCATTGTTTCTGGATGACCAGAAAGAAAAGCAAAAAAAAAAAAAAAAACCCTTCTTTAACAAATATATATTGCTGGCCAACTGTTTAATTTGGCTTTTTCTCTTTACTTGGGTTTGACGTCGTTTGTTGCCTGAGGAAGGAAGCGTTCTTGCTTTGGTCGACACTCTTTTTATCTTCCCCCTCTATTAAGGAAGAAGTAACAAAGCCGTGAAAACCAAGGGTACAAACAGATCCAGGTCGGCTCCATTAAAGTGTCATACACTCAATTCTACAAAGATAAAGATGCTCAACTGTTGCATATGTTCCAGGCTGAGGCTAAGCAGTCAACTTTATCTAACTCTTTTGGGAGGAACGACAAAGATTAACATGGCCCTGGTGAACGATTCGACGGCAATAACCGAAATGCGCTTAAACGTCGTCAAAAGAGAGAAATCAAACACCCTCATCTATCGTCTTCGGTGGCTAGCATAATTAGTAATAACAAGGATTAGCATGAGATTCTTGAATGAAAAGGTCCTTTCACCTTGGGATGAACATGTGAATGATCATACCTAAGGGTACATAGGAAAAAGGGAAAGTATAAAAGGGATCCACAGGAGCCGGCCTCCTAAAGGTAAGAGGGCGTTGTAAGGAAGAGGGGAAAACTAGGGCAGGTGATGCTTGGTGGAGGTTGCTGCATCTGTCATTAAAATGGACGAGAGAAGTTCCTTCGCGTCTCTTAACTCTTCCCCCCTCCATTTTTATATTGTGCGGGAAGCATCCACGGGACCAATGGCCCTTCTCCTTTGATCATCACTTGATAAAATAAAATAAAATAAAAACAATCAACGATTGAAGTACATAATGGTATGTTTACTTTATCAAAAAATCCGCGTGCTACGTGATCAATTCTTCATATATTATTGAGGGTAAACGAAAGATTCTGAGTACCGGAAGTCAACTCCTCAAAGCCTCTGGTCTAGAGTCCAGTTATTGAATGAACCTGCATCTCTCGCTATTTTAATAAGACGATCAGTTTGGACCGGACTCGGATGCATCCATTAGGATTAGGATTAGGGTTAGGCGTTAGTTATGAATCGACACCCACCGGATTAGACACTAATCGCCCGGTTACGTCGACTCAATTAACTCGAGTTGATGGGATTAGGTAGAGTCCAAGGAGCTTCTTTTGTCTTCGTTTGTTGGTGATGTTCATTTTTTAGGCTGCTCTAATCAGTAATCGCGTCAAAAGATGTCGCCAGAGCAGACGCTTAGAGAGTCCACTTTCCTCAATAATAAAAAGAGATGTTTCGCTGTCAAATGTTTCACAACACATTGACAACTTTTAAGCCTTTCATTACATTTTATTTGGTCTTTCGCTAAGTGCCCTTAATGCACGCATTAACAAAATCCATTCGATAAACCGATGCTGCGTCGTGCTGGCCAAATTGAAGATTGATCATGTAGACCAGGCCCCTACGAAGCACTCACTAATCATATTGGACTAATAGAATGAACCGTGATTTCGGGCACGACGTGAAAAACCCCTGACCGACACAAGCATCCGTACAGTTACAATGCACAAAGGCCCGAAAGTAGTATCCATTCCATACTTACCATTTAGGATAAAATAAGATTAGCTGTACTTGAGGGTGAGGAGGACCGATTTCATAAACATGCTTGCGTACACCAGAAAAAGATTACCAACTCCTAACGACTCTAAACCCCCTCTCACCACCGCTCCAACCTCCTAACTACTTAAAAAAGATCGACTTGGTCTTTACTGCACTAGTAAGCCACTGTTGTATTTGCTCACTAAATTGAGGAGGAGCAAGTTGAGAAAGGAACAAAGACACATCTGGGAGGGCAGACAGCTCCGCCGGTTCCTCGCTTGTCTTGTTAGAGAGATTCCATATTTACTTTATCTCAAGCTTCCTGCCTCAATATGATACAGCTCCTGTTTTTATCTTCAATTCTTTGTTCGTTTTTTGGGTCTTTTACCAACACAACCTACCCTACCTAGACAGATAAACCACCGACTGCGTTATGACAAAAGGATCAGGATGCAATATCCAGGACAAACAAGGTGGCACAGATATGTGATACCTGCGTGTTCTCTGTGACAGTTACAAATATGATAGCGTGAGAACTTGTAATAATCAATGCGTCTTGAATAAAATCCTACTCGCAACGCAGCAACAAACAAGATGAACCACCATCTTCACGAAACTTTTACCTCTTGTCAATTAAGTAAGTAGGAGTAACCAGCTTATGAGAATAGTTGTTCCACCACTCTATCTTTCTCCCTTGGTCCTTGGTAATTAACACCTGCATCGCTCTGTCTGTTAGCCTTGTTGACTAAAATAATTGTGTTTCCGGATAGGCCAGCCCCACCTTGTTGATATTAGCTTAGTTTTGCTTCGCAAATTGCTTTTTTGGAAGTGCTCTCCACCCAATGTCATGCCGATAGAATCCTCCTGGCCAGTTGATAGCTTCAACTGCTAGGTAGGCTCTTTCATGAGCTTCTTCCAAATTTTTCCCCTTGGCAGTGACCCCAAGAACACGGCCTCCGGTTGCGACAAAATTGCCATCCGAGTCAAAAGCAGTTCCCGCATGAAATATTTTTACAGATGGAGCAACAAGCTCTGCTTCTTCAAGATTCTGGATGACACTCCCCTTTTCATAGGTCCCTGGATAACCATTACTTGCCATTACCACAACCATCGCAGCTCCAGGCGACCAATCCAGTGTCACTCTGCTCAGCTCTCCCCTACAAGCTGACAACAACACTTGCACCAAATCCGATTCTAAACGAACCATCAACACCTACATAAAAAGGGAACACTAGAGGATGAGTAGACCCAAGGAAATATAGAAAGTGCCAAGATAAGAATTTATTCAGTCAATCAGCACTGACAACAGTCTTCCACGTCAAGTTGTCAACAAGTAAAACGGATTTTACAAAGTGTGTATGAATTCAAGAGGAGGACACAAGACTTAGGTTCAGTGACAAAGAAAGGGGAGGAAGAACCATTAAGGCCAGGTATGAAATACCAATCTCACACCCGATTGTCTTCTTTATTCACTAGCTCACGAATACTTATGTCACACTGATAAACAATTACCCCTTATGGCGAAGCAACACGAGCCTCCATTTTTGCTGATCACTTATCTTAGTATTAAAGTTATTCTACACTTTGCAGGACACACCTGCTCACATTGTTGTATTCACCTCATGGGGCAGGGGGGAAGACTGCTGCTGAAGAGGACTGAATTTGAAAACTGAAAATTACCAGGCATCGACGTGAACAAAAAATTGTACTACCCTATCAATCTCTATCAGCATAATAACAGGAGAATTGGGTACATCCAAAAGTACCCAAAACAGAGCAGTATATTCAGGAAAAAACTCCAGGTTCAAATTCAAGAAGATAGAGAAAAGAGATCTCAGCCAAAAGAGAAAGTAGAAGAAGAAGAAAATAGAGATCGCCTGTGATGACTGAAACTGAGACATCCATATTAATTAGCCAAAACTCAATAAATCCAAAAATAGCCATGATCGTTAAGGGTGGACCCTTCCTAGCATCGTAGATTCATAAATAGTTGTCGACTTTATGTATATATCTACAAACCTGACACTCTGGATCTCCAAAACGCACATTGTACTCGATCAATTTAGGCATCCCAGATTTCTTCTCTATCATGAGTCCAGCATAGAGAACACCGACAAACTTGCAACCTTCGCCTGCCATGCCTTTGACAGTTGGGAGAATGATGGACTGCATGACTAAAGATTGCAACTCTTGAGTCAAGATAGGCGCTGGAGAGTACGCACCCATTCCACCAGTATTAGGTCCCGTATCACCATCCCCAACTCGTTTATGGTCTTGGGCAGATTCAAGTGCGATGGCATTCTCCCCATCCACCAGTGCAAAGAAAGAGGCTTCCTCTCCTTCAAGGTATTCCTCAATGATGACCTTGCAACCAGCAGAACCAAAAACCCCCTCCACAAGCATTGAGTCAACAGCTTCATATGCTTCCTCCACTGTCATGGCAACAATAACTCCCTTCCCAGCTGCTAACCCATCCGCTTTTACAACAATTGGTGCACCCTGCTCCTCAATGTATAGCTTTGCCAAAGATGGGTCTGTAAACGTTTTATACTGCACCAGTTGTTCACAAACATTGTAAATAAGTAAGTCTTTTCCGTGAACACACATGAAAGATGTGGATAACTCAGCAAATGGCAAGATGTAGAATCCTTAGACATTCCATGTAATGGTCAGCAACATTTAGTGGTATTTGGAAAACAATAATCAGTATTGTTTTCAGAGTAATACATCTTTGGTTCAATGATAAGTCCATAAACCAAATGGAGAAGAAGCCAATGCCACATCTCCAACTTGTTAGAATATATACTTGAAATATTATTTCCTTATAATAAATGGGAAATACCTTGGCAGTGGGAATGCCATACTTGTCACACAAATTCTTCATGAAGTTCTTGGAACCCTCTAAAGCAGCTGCCTCTGATGAAGGGCCAAAGGTAGGGATTCCGGCCTTCACTAAATCATTTGCCAAACCTGAAACAAGAGGAGCCTCTGGTCCGACCACAACTAATCCGATTCCCTGCTTCCGGCAAAAAGAAATAACAGCCGAACTGTCCAAAACATCAAGATCTGGAACGCATGTGGCATCTCCAGAGCTGGAAATGCCGGCATTTCCAGGTGCACAGAAGACCGCGTCACATGATGGGGATCGTTGCATTGCAAAGCATAGTGCATGTTCCCTTCCTCCTCCGCCAATGACGAGCACCACCACTCTCTCTTGTGTGAAGACATCAGGAAAAGGAAATAGATGAATGAAAACCTTCTCCATGTACACATTAGGAAAGGACACAAAAATACACAATAAGTTTATGCTACCCGTAGAAAAAAAAAAAGGAAATTAATGAAAGTAAAAGAAAAAAAAAAAAACCGAATCAACGCAAACATATCTCTTCATATATGTTGTGTATCTCATAGACAATATATAGATAAACATTTCTTGACATATAGATCGCACAAGATTTATTCATGGTGTTGAAAACTATTAAAGATTAAACACAAAAAAAGTAAAGTAAAGTCTGAGCACTAAACAGCGACCAGAAGAAGAAATTTAACATAAGTACCCCCAAACAAACATGACTGGATTTTTCATAATAAGCTCAAGTTTTGATGTTTAGAGCCAACAATCACCTAAAAATTTGACATAAAACGTTAGATTTATAAGGCTGATATATTCAGGCAATAGTCTACAAGGACTTCGTTAATAGCGGTGAGACTATCTCACCAAGAAATCATAGATAGTGAAAGAATAAAATAATGCATTGCTTTGCATCTATCTTTCTTGAAAGGTTTCCATTAGCCAAGGTTAGCAAAAACGTTGAGCTGATGAAGAAGTTTCCAAGTGTGAGTGAGGACAATCTCTAAATACGCCCCCGACGACAGTCAAATGACATTGAGAAGAAAAGACAGAGACTATGAAAGAGATATACAATGCAAACAAATATGAATCCAGAGTCAAATGATGAAGGAACACCAGAGTAAATTCATAAAGGCCCCTAATCTTACCATCAGAAGCACTGTTATTTTGAGATGAACCGACGGAGACTGAGGGCTCCAAAGCCCGGCCGACACACTTGAAGACAAACCGAGAATTGCCGAATGAAGGCACGTTTTGAGCACTCTTGAGGTGGCGAGATGAACTCCAGCTGATTCTGGGATTGACATGTCTGGAGTACCACGAACCAGAAGAGCAGCAACAAGTTTTATAATTTGAAAAACAGGGTCTTGGGGATCTATAAAGGTAGCTATTGAGCTTCAGAGAAGCTGAAAGGGTGGAGGCAGTGGAAGAAGCCATACTCGTGCTTCCAACCTCCAATGATACAGCTACAATGATGGGGACAATGTAAGGTTTTTGTCAGAAAATTGGACATTGAAGCCATCAATATAAGTAATAAGCCGGGGTTTAAGTCTAAAACCCTCAAGAGGGAAGCCTGGGAAACGAAAGCGAAGCCTACGGAGGACATGCTTTTCATTTGAAGCAATAATTTGGAACGCGAAGCATGCTGGTTTTGATAGTTGCAGACTATATTTTGTCGTGGACGCTCGACGGCGACATACCTGAGGCTGAGCTGCAGGGACGAGACGGAGGACAATTGGCGGAGTGACGAACGACGGAATCGAAAGAAGGAGATTTGTCCGGAAGCGACTGAACTGGACGGAGCTTGGTCTGTTTCGCGGCGGCTCGACGGTGGGCGACGGCGCTTTGTCTGCTTTTCAGTGGCTACCTGCAATTCGGCGTGTCTGAAACTGAAGCCGAAGCCGAAGCCGAAGCCGAAGGTAAAGAGAGGGAAGGGGGAATCTACGTGGTAAAAGAGTAGAAATCTGGTCCGAATGCGGAAGCCGACTGACGTGGCATCTTTCTCTATGACAATTGACAAGTCTGCCCCTGTACTTCATTTCAAGCAAAAAGGAAACTCGACGTGCTTAATCCAATTGCGCTCGGTATTTCAAACGTAAGAGACGACTTACCTATTTTGAATGATACAGGCTTTTCGAAAATGTTGTTTAGATTATGAGATTTTGTTTCCATTCTCTTTAATCAAATGATAGATGGTGTAAATTTTGTTCTTCATATAATTTTATCGTTAAAAATTTGAGCTTCAATTCGATTCAAGCTTTAAAAATTTAGCAATTAATCTGCACTAGGAATTCGAAATGGAAAATGCGATTTCACTTGGAATATCTCCCTAATTTTCTTTCAAGGAGACATTCCTTAATCATTTTGTCATATATGAAGTGTCATCCATGAACTGAATACAGTCATGTTCATGGAAATTTTAAACTTTCTTGTTATGGATTTTCAATTGGCCGAATTGCATTCTTGACTTTCGTTCATGTCCCCTTAGCTTTCATTAGTTTCAATTAAATCCTTAAAGGATTTAAAATGTTTGATATCATTCTTCTCCTTCTTCTTAAAAAAAATAAATTAAGGTAATAGGGTCCCGAGACGTTCTTATCTCACTGACCTGCATGCATCGTAGCCTTACTAGTGAGAACCAAAAGAGAAGCACTCTTTTGACATTTTGCCTATCCTAAAAAGTTACTATTGACTCAAACGAGCCTAATCAATTGCTAGAAATGTACAAGGTGCGTTAAAAGGTTCTCTAAAAGTATAGCCTTCCAACGTGGGTTGTGCAATATGCAGAGATCAAGATGCGCACCAGTCATGAGTACTTGTATACACAATCATCAGATACACAGTCTACTACAGGAGATGAGTATACACTATAAAGCCACTTCTTTAGTTTTAATGGCAAGGTCAATTTTTGTATACTTTATTGATTAGCAAACGAACTTCATGACTAACCACCGGAGGTTGCTCTAGTGGCCACCCTTTTCACTTGGGCAAAGAGAGAGGGGAATTCGATTTCTCACTTTCTCAAGGAGGCTAGGGATGGGGACGTGCGAGTAAAGAAGCAAGGTTTCACAACCTGTGCGAGTAAAGAAGCAAGGTTTCACAACCTGCGCACAGCATGTAGCACACATAGTGGCTTGTATAATAGAAATGAAATATGATAGAACCAGGAAAAAAAAAAACGAACTTCATGACTGTTTGGGAGAAAAGGACAAACAAGTTTGTGAATAAGCCCCAGGCACAGGGGTAAACGGCCTAGCCATTTCAGGGCGAAACTGGAGACGAACACTCCGCATGTTTGCATGAATCGAAGGCTATGACTCTGTTAAAATTATAGACGTGGTTGCTTACTCTCCAAATCTGCAAGTCTTCCAGCATTATCATGTTAAATTGATCGATCCGATCTATGCACACTCATAAAGGCATCAGATTTTTGTTGAATCTCAATCATTGATGTGGCGCAACCTACATCATCTAGTGGTCGTGATTGTATCTGGCCCCTATCCGTACAAAAGAACCAGCTTTGACAGTAATTTCTATTTTCTCACATGCCTTGGGATCAGCGGACAAGATTTTATAGGTCGAAATGGAGAGAGCTTCAAGAAAGGAGCTGAAATGCAAAAAATATTTCAGCAGGCAGTAAAAGCGAACGCATTGCAGATTTACTTGGAGCACACCGAGCTCCTCATTACTGAATTGCAAACATGCCTGACAATCAATCTGGATAGATGAATTACGCAGCTCACCGATTTCAAGTTCTACATACACATTCAGAAGGACACCATCCTTTTGGGAAGATACTAAAAGCGGACGTTGTAAGATCCACTACGCATCCAGAGCCATGAACAAGTTCTGCTTGCGAGCATGCTCGGGTATGAGTCTGTTTATGATCTCGGGTGGTATGCCCGAGAGCTCTGTCCAAAAGGAAATCGCAGAGTCAATGTACTTCCATTTATGACAAAAATAGAAAAAGAAAATGTTATCATGACAAAGAGTGATTTATCAAAGTACTTTATTCTCAATAATGACACTATATGCTCATTATAAAGAGGCAGAGATTTGAACAAACCTTGGGGCTTAAAGTTAAACAGGGGAGGAAGAGGGCGGCCACTGGGAAGGCGAGTATTTGGGTCCCTCAACTCATCGAAAAAAGGGTGGACACAGGCTTCCAACTATACAATTGCAGAAAGCAACAGCACAACCCTTGAGTAATATTGCCACTGAGTATCAAGAGAAAAGGAGAAAGGACTTCTGATCTTACAGCAGTGCAACGTAGGTTTGGAGAATACTGGAAAAACCTACAAACCAGGTCAACTGCTTCAGGGGGTAGACGTTTCTGAAAAACCTGGAGGTGAAACCACGTCAACCTCTACAACAGAAACTAGCTATACACTAGAATTACATGTCTGTTTACCTAAAGTTCTGAAAAGAAAAATAATCAAAATGACAAGTTTTAGAGAGATGCATATATTTCAAATGTGACAGACATTTCAAGCAGTGTCTAGTTCTCCTCACATAGCACCTTATCTTCCTTTAGTGCATCATTTTACTTCTTTCTTCTTTTAGGCAACAAATAGGGTACAAACATCCTACAACCTAGATGGTAGAGGATGTTTATGAGGAATGGCACCATTTTCCCCCAAATCCAGTGAGGTAACTGACAATTTCCAATGAGCATGCAGCATTACATTTGAAAAAATGGCAAGCCAAATAAAAAAGAATCACTTCAACAATAAAAAATGATGACCATCCAAGGCTTCTAAAATATCAAGCAACTACTAAAAACTGCTTTTGTGAATAAGGCTTTATAAGCATAATAAGCACAGTATACAAACTACTATCAAGCAAATCCGTACCTTATGCCACGGATGCGGTTTTATTTGTGGAAATTTGAATTCAGTGTAGTTTGGATTCATGCATTTTATCTCTTCCCTGGTTGGCGTACCCAATACCTGGTAACAAATTTTTTATGGATGAAAGGAAAGATAGGAGGATGAGATATAGGCACAACTTTCCAAATATCTATTCTGAAGCACGCGGGTGCACACAAAACTGTCACATACAATGAAAAAAAGTTTGAACATATACTGACATATTATGATATTATCTCTCAGATGAGTTAGCTTGGGGATAATAGTTTTGTAAGTTCTGTCACAGGAGACCAACTTCTTTCACACCAAATCTAAACAAAGCTCTACTTTTTCTACATCAAAGACGAAGATGAGGTTCGCTTGAGCAACTGGGAGTTTTGTTCTCAACATAGGTAACAGGTGTCCTTCAATCTTTCACCTTAAAATGCACGATAAATAAGTTGAAATTATACATCATTCGACTTTAAACAGGATTTTCCGCACACTCACCCGAAACTCAAATTTATTGCCATAATTTCACCTGACTTACCTATGTGCCTCAGTTACCAAAAATTCTATTCCAGACATCCAAGATGGCTAGAATTTTAGTTTAAGAAGTGGACAACGCAGCCAGATAAGATGGTTCATAATCATAACCCCATGAGTAGAAATTTCACCTTAATGATCTCAACTAATTGGTCGACTCCACTTTCTCCCGGAAACAGGGGCTGCCAAAAGCTTAGTTAGCAAGATATTGGATAAATAATATTAATTGTTAGTCTCATGAGATGTTCATGCATGCTACACATCTACCTGCCCAAGAAGTAGTTCAGCCATCACACAACCTGCAGACCATATGTCTATCGCAGTTGTATACTCAGTTGCACCGAATATGAGTTCTGGAGCACGGTAATATCTTGAGCAGATATAAGAAACATTTGGTTCTCCTTTCACCTGATGAAAATGGAAGCTTAAGCCACAAAATCAATACTCCAATGGCGAAAGATGATCCAGCACTATACAAAAGCCGGCACTGGAAATTACAAGAAATTTTTGTTTTGGATAAGTTAGAAATTACATGAGTTCGAAAATTACCAGAACTTTTGCACTACCAAAGTCACAAAGCTTCAATTGATGTGTGTGTGGATTCACCTGAGAAGGAGCAATATCATGTTAATATGGAGGAACTGTGGTCACTATTTCCCTATGATACAACTAAAAAGCCCACTTACAATCTGGAGCAAATAAAGTAAAGGAATGAGTCACAATAACCAATCGCAAATACCTCAACTGAAGCATAAAGTTGCTATAGAAGCAATCCAGACTCATTGACCAGAAGAACAGAATAAATAACGTAGCAGGACACGAAATTCGTTCATATCAAAACCTTCAGCATCGATATTATCATTTAGGGGGGTAATTCAATCGGAAGCATGTGAAAATTGTGGATGATCTCCAATCCAATAACTCGAATCATGAACTTGGGAAAAGCATTCTTTTGTTCCCTGTTATCAAGCAAGCCAGTTTTATTCTTTCCTATACTTGAGGCAACTTCTTATTTTATTTTCCACACTATAGTGTTTCATTTTAGTTCAACCTCCCTCACTAATGATTCTGCTTAACTCTGTTTTCCATCCGTCTTAGTGCTAGAACATAGAGGAACGCCTGTTTGCATAGGGACTAAACCGTTGGGAAAATGGTTCGTGAGGAACTATGATGAAAAAGTGCACAAGAACCCAAATGGAAACTCACCTAGAGTAAAAGAATAGATAGCATGCTTTGTTCCCAATCAAGTACCTAACTCTCAGACTTTAGAACGTTATTAAAACACAAAATGAAGTGCATAACGAGAATGTAGTAGAAAGATCTTGAAAGCGCCAATGCACACTGATTCAAGGATTTGAATGGCTTGGCTGTGAGCAATCACCATGTCAATCATATAATCATCATACTCCAAGAATTCATTTACTCTCAGATCAGAGAGAGAGAGACAGAATAATAAGGGTCTCACAAGTAAATTCTGAGGCTTGATATCCCGGTGACAAATGCCAATGCAACCATGTAGGTATGCAAGTGCCCTGCAGATCTGCAGAAAAATATGAATTAACAAAAACATAACTTATACATTGCAGTAAATCATATAGCTTCAGAAGATGCAAAAATGTACAAGTTGTGAAGACATAGAATTGGCCCTCTCATTCAGTGACTCCAAATAAGTTGCTTCCAGCCAAATCAGGAAAATATAGTAAGATCATGGAAACCAACCACCCCCACCCCAAACAATAAAATAAAATAAAAAAACAAAGGTGACACGCCAAAAACATTAATGAAGCAGAAAAAGCCATGATCAAAGTGGTTTTAAACAGAACAGAAGGCAACATCCATACATTTGATAGCGCTGAGCTTATTGGAGCCAAACTTCAAGTTATTTGCTTTTATGGATTCCATTCAACACATGCCATTTGCTTTATGAAGCTGTGAATTGTAAATTACTCAGAAAATCAGATTTTAGGCCAAGAAATTATCACCCACGTACTTGGTAAGTATAGAGTTTAACATATATCAAGGGCATCCGCTGATTCATCTTGCTGTACTGTTTTGCCACACGATTAACAGTTTCAGGAACAAATTCAAGCACAAGATTTAAATACAGCTCTTCCTTGTCTGTAGTTGAGAAGAAACAGTGCTTGAGGGCCACAATATTTGGATGGTCCAACATTTGCATAATCTGTAATTCCCGATTCTTGTAGCGCTTGTCTTGGAGAACCTTCTTTATAGCAAAAATTTCACCAGTTTCTCTACACTTTGCCTGGAATGACAGCCAAAACCATCTCAATTACACCGGTCAATGAAAAAGAAGATTAGATGATGATTTCCGATTATACATGACTACATAAATAGTTAGAAGACACACACAAGAGATTAAATGCGTTAAATATATGTACCTGAAAAACGACACCAAAAGAACCTGTTCCAACCACATGCTCTGCAATATAACTGACTCTCTGCCAAAGAATGAGGAGTAACGGCCATAAAGTCATAACCATGCAAGTTGCACAAAAATTTTACCAAATAATTTGGAATTCAAGCCTCATTCCCTCAAACCTGCCTAGATTGACCATTTCGACCACCAATTGTGGTTCTTATTATATGCCCTGTTTCAGCGCCTACACCATCTATGATGTCTGGT
Source organism: Metrosideros polymorpha var. glaberrima (assembly GCA_001662345.2). Taxonomy (NCBI): domain Eukaryota; kingdom Viridiplantae; phylum Streptophyta; class Magnoliopsida; order Myrtales; family Myrtaceae; genus Metrosideros; species Metrosideros polymorpha. The sequence goes on from BCNH02000009.1 coordinate 21,258,749, forward strand.
TCACTGTCCTGCAAGAGATGCAATAATAAGGAGTGATCAGTAAGAACTCTTACCAAAATAATATACCCTGCAAACAATTAATATTTTTCTATCTGTAGAATATAGTTTTTCCTCAAACATATGCATTTAGGCTCTCTGTTCTCCAAATTCATTTTCATGTCGGAAAATGAAAAAAAAAACAAAACACTCTCATTCAAATCCCAAACATTACATCTCAGAATTCAAATAAAACAAAAAAAGGTTCAATATAATCTCATAATGAGTAGTTGGGACTATAGGAAAGATTTTTTTTTTTTTTTTGGTCCAACATGAAAAAAATCATATATTAATTGTGAGTTTTGGTTTTTAGGCATAGCAAATAACTTTGTGCGCGTAAAATGACTCTTACCCATAGCTTAATGATCTTGTTTGGTAGTTATTTACTATGCAGAGTAGACATGTATAGAACAAGAAAAAGCAATGGCAGAAGCCATTTATTGCCGAAACCAAATCAAGCGATCAACAGCTAACAGGAAATTCTCAATTTAATTTGACTTGGTTCAATTCTTATGATCAATTTATGAACAAGTGGTAGAGGTGATGTTAGAGAAGTGTAGGAATTGATAGTATGGATGAAAGTGATGATAGTGTGGGTGGCGTGGAGTTTGAGGTGGCGGCGGCCAGACTGAAAACTTGGATAACCAATCACAGTCCTACAAGTTGCTAACATCCTCTGCTGAAGCAAACCAATACCAATTCATTACTTATGAGAGCTAACAAAAGAAGAAAAAACCAGATAAAGGATGCAAGACGTACTCTATCCTCATCATGTTCCACCCGATCTCGCAATCTCATTTCAAGCATTTCTCTACCAAGCCAGTCGACGGAACTAGATGAATTGCTGAAGGCGTGAATGGATCTGGAACTGCCGACTCCTCCATTCCCACGGTTAGCAGAAGCCATGTATGTATCTGGGGATAGTCAAAAATAGCAGTTCTCGGTAGCATCATAACTATCCATTGCCCTGCCCCTCAATCCTAACTTCTTAGTAAATAACAAGAGAAGTCAACAATGTGAAGGGATAAAAAGAAAGAAAGGGTAATCAAGTAACTGCATTTCACACAGGCAAAGAAAAGAAAAAGAAAATATCATTCACAGAAGCTAGAAAAATCAGATATAGCGTCTTTAGTAGGAAGGCCAAGAGGAGAAGAGAAGCATCCTCAGGACCCAAAGTAGATAATCTCTCTTCCCACTTTTACCCCTTTCGGTCAAGATGACCTTAAGGAGAGTTGCTCATTCAGAATTTACATGCCAAAGAGAAGAAACAGCAACTGACTTAACCAGCTTCTGAAATTGGTAGCACACACAAACTTATCGGGAGATGATGCGTATTGCCCTTCATGTAATTGCCCCATCCAGAAATGATGCTAAAGATTCACTCGAGGCAGGCAGTTTGCATTATCAAATGAAAATCATCCGAGCAATTATTCATGCGTGCCACAGAATCAATTTATCCAGCACTCGACAAATTAAAGCAGGTCAAACCATCTTGGATAGGGAGATGAAGAAAGTTCTCTCCTAGAGAGAATATCAACGTTATTTGATTCCAAATTCATAGCAATCCCTACTTCACCTAATTAACCTCCACGATTGCAATGCTGCCTCTTTCAGTTAGATATAAGCATGGGCACAAAGTGCTCCCAAATTTCAATTGGGCACATCTAGCAGCGGTAGGGGAAGGATAAGCAATTACCGAGTTGGAAGTGAGAAGAGAGGAAACTTTCCCAAGTGCAAAATAATCTCGGAACTAAATCCGCAAAACAGCGAAAGATCTATCCTAAGCAAAGCGAATTAAGAGTCGTAGGTGATCAGGACAGTGGCTAGACATTCTTACGAACAAAAGCCCAAGAAATTACGGGCTCCAACTCTAAGAATTATGTAATGCAAGCCTTGAATTGAAACGGGAAGAACCTCACAGATTGTAACACGGTTGGAAGTAGTGAAGAGCTCGATGGATCCAGCAGTTGGCGTGTTTTCAGTCTAGTGTTCCGGCAGAATTAACAAGTGGGCAATAGTAATAAGACTGGTTTCCATCACGATGCAGGAAGCAGAGGAAGGAGATCATGACCGCAGAACCAAACTACCAAAAGGGGGAGTGACGGGGGGAGAAGCATGGGAAGAGGGATGGGATCGAGGGGTATCAATCAATCAATCGACGAATCAACAAAGCGAGGAGCTACAATTGGAGGAAAGGAGAGAAGCTAATCGAATCGAATCGAAGAGAAGAGAAGAGAGGGAAATTGCAGGAAGAAACGTAGGGAATCCTTACCTGGGAGCATCAGCAGAGGAGAGGCAGACGCGAGATGCGACGACGCATTTGAAAAGGGTCAAAGTGGGACGAAGGAGGAGGAGGAGGAAGAGGATGGAGGAGGCTTGAGCACTTCTTCGTCTTTCACTTCACTTACTGAGACTCACTCTCACTCACTGACACCAGATCTGATTCTTACGCATCCCCCCCTCTCCTTTCCCTTTTACCATTTTGACTTATTTCTTGGGCTTTTCCTGTTTTTCGTTTTCTGTCGTCGACGGTCGATTATTATTATTATTATTTCATATATGATGTAGATTGTAGAATCTAAAAGGGGTGCACAATCCTATCCGGTGTAGGTAGGGTAGAGTAGCCTGCTTTGATTTGAAAGCGGCATGCCCTTTCGTTTTCGTTATGTATATATCTAAATGCAGCTTTTTTGATTTACTGATGAGAAAAAGGGCGAAGAAGAAAGTAATAAAGAGGCAGAAGAGCCATCATGACGACGAACGGGCATACCTCCTCCCATCCACCAAACCAAAGTAGGGAAATGGTGATAACTTGACACCGGCAGCTTCTTCACAAACTTTAACTTGTTGCATATCCTCCTCCTCCTCCTCCTCCTCCTCCAAAAGCACCGTTGAAAATAGGGAGTGGCGTAGAAAAAGGAAAAAGAAATGGAAAAAAAATCCAAAGGGAATTATTGAGTGGGATTCGCTTTATATCTCAGGAGAACAGAAATGGCAAAAGGCATCGACCCCCCCTCCCAACTACGACGTTAGGGTGGTCCTCCCCTTCTTCTGTTCTGAGAAGGTTGGCTTTCCATCCCCACGTCCCCCATCCATGTTTTGCATCTCGCTCTCACGAGAGCCCACATATGACAACTTCAGTCTCGCACGCCACTGCAAGAAAAGAATCCTCCCTCTCTTTCGATTACTCTTAACAGCATCAGCAACATTGCCAACGTCGGTCTGTGTCTTACCATTTGATTCTTTGAGGTTCACAGCAAAATTGAAAAAACCGGTGTAAAGCATAATAAAAGGGCGGTCGCAACCACATGCGACACCCAAAACATTAAAATCCCAAAGCAGAGTGCCATCCGATTTCCAACTCCATATCAACATTCTCCACATAGACAAACATTTCGAGGATACAATTCGAAAGAGCATCCCCAGACATATATCTTTCTCTATTCGACAAGAACCCCCACTAAGAAAGCCATTAAAACAAAATGGACTGGAGCAACTACACACCATAACTAGAGTATGATATTCTGCCCAACAAAGATGTACAACTGACAAAAGCAGAGGCAGTAAACCATTTGCTCTGCATTCGTATTTACAGTCCAACCAAGAACCTTATCCTATGAGCTAAAATATCATGCTCCCCTCATTAGAGTCGATGGCAAGAATGTTATCTGTAGCTCCTTCAGCGATGATAAGAATCCCCCCGAAAGATACTGGGATAGGATCTGTTGTAACTTATGTACTCTCCTAGGTGATGATATCTTTCTCCTTCTCTTTCCAACTAATCCAAATCAGCCTTGCGTAGTAATAAATCCGGGTTATTCAACTCACCCACCCAACTGTTAATTACAACAATATCTCCATCTTCCCCCCTTCGAGCTGTACCAACCAACAGTTTCTTCCCGAGAAACCATTTTTGCTGCCAAAGCCTTTTCCATTCTGACCACCTGTCCAGCAAAAGAGACGAGCCTCCAGCCACTAGCAGATATGCGTGATCAACTTCACAATACACCAAGCATTTCACTGCAACATAAGACAACAGATTAACATTACCCAGAAGAGATCGAAGCTTCCACACAGCTATTGTAGAGAAACAACCGATATAAACAAGCAAGTCCACCTCCACTGGATCGCCTTGCTTGCAACATATCACACAAACAGAATTACCCTTCCACTGCACTCATGCACCATCCAAGAGAAGTCAAGCCCTAATAAACCATGGCAGAGTAATAGATGGAAAGGACATACCGTAACCATATCAGCTGAACAAGCAACCATAACATTAAATTATGATCTATAGAACTAAGCAAGGCTAAGTCTACTACTTATCCATACAAGCATTCTTCTCCTCTTCTACTGACAACAACTAAAAAAAGTTCTTTCAAAGTTCATCAACTCCTTCAGAAATGTATTGTGGAGTCATGCAGTATGGGACCACCAGCTTCAAAATGCACAGATAACATACAGTAATGTGAAATTAGGATTCAAACAACCGATATCTAGATAAGCTCCATCTATAGCATAACCATGACAATGCAAATATCCCACAGATTAAACCACGAAAAGAAAAGCAATTGCCAACATAAATAATTCGCTTCATAAAGCAACAATAAACAGAAAAAAGAATCATAATACACAGACAGGCTTACCACTTTTCAGACACTAAGATCCAGAACTTGACTTTTGAACCCACACTTGCTTCTGCAAGGCCAAAAAAGGATATGCCTTTAAGTTCATATTCTTTTCTAGAAGGGTGATACTTATGTGATGGCAGAAATTTACGCCCACGAACAATTGAATAATTGAAACATAATAAGCAAATTGGAAAGCAAACTAAACCACCTCATGGGAACTATAGCCAGAAGCACTTCCTCTTTTTGAAGACTTCAGTTCACTCGTAAGCGGTGAGCCATCATTATCTTTCCCACCCTGAGACGGTCCCCGGCGACCAGCAGACTTGCGGAAACCTGTATAAAATGGAAAAAATGATGTTGTGCTCTAGTAAGTAAAATAATAACGGTTATACATAAGTGCAGGAAAAAAAAATCTTCTTTTATCTCTTTGCATCAAACTCAGAAGCATCCCAAATTTTCTTGCACACGGAATTCCTAGGGCAAACCAATATCTAAATGCATGAAAAAGTGATGCACACTGATCTTTGATTGATTAAAGCTGCTGCCTTCTAAGTGCAATCGTGTATGGATGATTCATTTAGAACAAGCTAAAATAAGAAATGAAAATAGTCAGGATAGAGGATGGTATGATCCAAAATGAGAATGAAATGTACGGAAATTAACTCAGTTGATTTGCACATGAAAACGATGGCTTTCAAAAAGTGCAATGAGAAGATGAGACCTCATGATCAGGATGGAGTTACAAGGGTAAGCAAATCTGGAAGGACAGCAGCGAAAACTTTAAAGGAAGATCTGGAGTGCTTGGATCTTAAAGTGTTCCTGCACTGCTTTTAGTGTTGCTATTTTCTATTAGAGTGATTATACTTGATGAAAGGGGTAACAGTAGATTGTGAATTTGAGTGTTTTTAAGGCTGATGCAACTGGCCCAGTAAAACAATAATTTGATCCCTCTTCTCTGTGAGAGCATGGGGGTACGTTTAACAGTGCATGTTCTTACTTTTTGGGTACACAGATAACTTTGCAATAAACTAATAATGATAATCTCACAAGTCACAAGGACTCCAAGCAATATTGTCTTACCTTCTGGGGAATCTAAGGTAGAATGTGCAGCATTAGTAGAGAATGATGAATCACTTGCATGGGATCCATCTAAACGTCGGAGAGGAGCCCATACACCACGATCAGGTCTATCTTTATTTCTTGCACGTCTTTCCAGCTTTTCAGTACCAAAACCAGACAGGCCATTCCCATGGACCTTCTCCTCAGGAGCACCATTTGTATCTTTTGAAACTGCTTGTACGCTTGGGGCTCGAGGAGGCCTCCTTTCTTTTCCTGGATGCAGAGTCTGTGTTTGAGTTTCAGATGGGACTCCTGATTGATTTTGGCGTGCATCTTTGTTCAAAAGTATGGTTCTAATTATCTGACTACCCTCATGCCGCTGTTTCTGCTTGTCAGTGGTTGAACCCATCACATCTTTTAGTTGACACTGCTCCTGCGATACACCACCAGAGACCTGCATCACAAATTGAATTGAATAAAAAGCTGACTTCCAAACAGATGGGATGATAATACTTCATGGTAAAAAATGAACCATGTTCTGACGAGTTGAATATCGTTTACACAGCCTGGAAAAGAAAATACATCCTTATTTAGAGAAAATAGTTGAAATCACAGCAAGGGCACTACGTTTGTCTTAGAAACATATGTAAGAGAGAAAAAGAACATTTGGAAGCCACCCCACAAACAACAGTGGTAAAACCATAAAAAAAAAAATTGACTTAAAAATCCAATAGATGTTTGTCTAGAACAGGAAAAGGATGCCTTCCTGATGGACAATGAAGATAAATAAGTTAATTGACTTGGAAGAAGAAGAAGAAGCTAACATGAGAAATTTCTCTCTCCTTCCCCTTCAAAAGCAAAATCTTCTTTTTCCCAGCACCAGCAATTCCAATTCCAATAGTCCCTAGAACAAAGTCAGGAGACAAAGTAAGTTTCCTATAGAATAAGCAGCAGCCATCTCAGATACAAAAACAAATAATCAAATTTCAAGTGTTACAGCTAATGGAAGTGCATCATTAATTTCTTTAAAAATTACCAACATACCAAAAGAATACACTAAAGAACACATTAATGAAGCCACATGGCACTTTTTGCTTCTGGAACAAAAAGTTATGAATGAATAGAATTAATACGCCTCAGGTACACAGAAATTGTACCGGAGGTATAAAAAGACAAGAAAAGGTTCCACACAAAGATAACAAGATCCACAAGAGAATCAAGCCAAAGACTTTCCCTCCAGAGCCAATCTAGTTGAACCATCCCAAGACACATCCATACATGCCGAAGCGAATGTAACTATCGAGACTCCAAGGTCTGTGGTTTCAAACAATCAACTATCAGACCTGAAATTATGTCGGAAGCCCCAAGAGGAGTACTTAAGTGTTGGACATTTCGTATTGGGCCTAGACTTAATATCATCAGATATCTACCATCCGCTTATGCATGACTTAGCTTCCCACCTCAAATCCCCAGAAAAGTATATTACAACCAGACCCTACCTCCACTGAGAGACGGAAGACTTCAACTACTACAAGAGAGGAAAGTAAAACCTCAAGAAACACGGTCCCCTTATTTCCGCAATGTTTAGACATAAAAAAAAGTTAAAAAAAGAGTTTTTCCCATCTTACTTGTGAACTTTGCCTCAAAAATAATGAAGTAGACTTGTGGTGTTATAAATTATTTGCTGCAGATAGACATAAAAAAATATATACATCTCTATAGGGGATACATGTTCCTACAAATCATCCTAATATCATGCCAACTAGTGAAACTCCAAAAATGTTCTCAAGAACAGAAGTCCTACCATGGAAACGAATGCAACTCCACTTAGTTCACACCCCCCCCCCCCTCAAACCCACTTTTTTCCAATTAGTTCTAGTATCACCAAATGACTTCAATTTCATCGCTACTTTCCTAGAACACAAACACAAAGGCCCAAAAGAAAAGCTTTTGATTGCAGCAGTGTCATAACAAATTGCCCGAACATGAGTATCATTATCTGGGCCTCACCATTGTCATCTTCCGGTTGTCCAGCTCCACTTGCCACTGCTGAAGGATTAGCTTTGTCAGAAAGTTGAGGATCATCTCGCTTGGAAGACAGAATGTAAGTGGACTTGTCTTTGCCACTACTGCTCCTCGAAGCATCTCTTAAAATATACTGCAATAATTGCAGACAAATTCAGTTACAATTCTTCAGCAATAAACCGTGGTAGCCGTTTGATGACATAAGTCTTGATGCAACTAAGATTGTGACCTACAAGGATCGCAAAGATCAAATAACACACCACTAAAGAGTTCCAGCTGAAAATGAATCAATCATTACATCAAATACCACAAAAAGTTCCCAAAACAGGTTGCGTAATTCATGATTAACAAGGTCAGAATGGAGAAAAGTCCAACATTACATCACGCGCTTGCAGTGACACTTCCCATTGATCACAATTCCCAATAAAAACTATTACATAAGCTTCCTAGCTAACACAAGATATTGAGGACTGCATCTACAAGCTCCATTTCAATTTCAATTTCTTCTTCTTTTTTTTCACAAAAAGCATCGCCACTAAAGAAGCCAAATTTTTTTTATCATCCTTCACAAAGAAACAATCACAAAGTTAGGTAATACCCAAAAGTGGAAGCAATTCAAAAAACCTAAGCTCACCATCGTCTTTTTAAGAAAAATCATCAGGAATCCATTGTCAAACAATGCAACTCAACTCTATGAGAGAAAAGGATACATGTCTCAATCAGAACTCATCTCCCACTTAACAAATTATTAGACTACTACGTTGAAAAACAATGCATAGCCATCAGTGGCTACAGATGCAAATACGGGAGCATGAGGATTACAAATTCGAATCAACCAAAAGATTTGCAAAAGCACCTCAATGGCGTGAGCTGCTTTAGGCAACCATGCTAAAACATCTAAAAAACACAGTACAACACACATATAAATATGCATGTGCAACATGCCATAAACAGGAGTACCATTGCAGTAGAACTTTTTCTCTTTTCAGAATTTCGTTTTGATGGTGCGGAACTAGAGCTTCTACCGGACGATCCTCCACCTCTTCCACTCATTTTCTCATTAGCGATTGACCTCTGCCAACAAGCATGAAAGTACTATAAGAGAGTCTACTAAGAAATAGTGCTAGGAATTATTAAACAAAGACATCCAAATCCAGGTGTAATGATAACAACTGAAAATTTTGCAATAATTATTATTATTAACCAATTATGTTAAAAAAAGCCCAAAACTGATCAAGAATGGCAATGCAAATTAAGCAATCTATTCCGTAAATCAGAAGCATGTATGAAAATAAAAAATGTAGACTTCCTGTATTGTTACAGTCAACATAAGTACATCAATGAGATAGGAATTTCCTTTCTCGAGAAACACCAAGGTCGACATAAGATGGCAACACTTGCACAAAGATCCTATACGACAAATGAAATTGCCTCAACCAAAAAAAAAAAAAAAAAATAGCACAAACAATAATTTGGAACTTTATGCCTCCTTTTGGGGGCACCACGAGCCAGACATGAAGATTGAGCTTATGAAACCAATTCAAGCTAAGCAACTTTGTTTGGGAGTGGGAGTAATTCCACCAACACCTCGTGCTCTGTTATTTCCAATCACCGCGACAAGAAGGCACAAAGAGATCAAATAAAAAAACAACCTACTTAACATGTTAACACGTCACTACATCTAAATCAGAGAACTTACAAAACCGATACTTTTTTCGTACATTATATTAATTTCTCGAGACATCATATCCTTTTGACTTATCTTTTAGTATATTGATCAATAACTTCTAATCTCGAATGCATTTGCCAATCAGTTATTGTCCTCGTAGATTCCCAAGAGAATTCCATTATCACATATATATTTTAAATCTAAAAGTAACTACAGCATCAACAAAGTACCCGAGATCCACCCTTTGAAGCCCTCTTCTGGCGAACATAATCCATCAAAGGAGTCACTATAGGTGCTTCTTTTCCGATACCTACAAAGTTAAATGTGCATAAAAAAAGGGGGAAGCAAAATGAGGAGTGCAGGCTGTGCTAATCTCGAGGATTGTGCACCCATAACAGACAAGCAACACTAGAACATGGTAAGCAAACTATACCAGATCGCTCCGCCTCACGTCTCTCCAATTGTATCTCTGCACTTGGAAGATTCTCAACAGGCTTCGCAATAAATTCAAGGAATTCCAAGTACTCAGGATCTGCAATATCAAGCGAGCTATAATGAATTAAAAGGTTAAAATGCCTGATCAAAATGAATCCATCATTAGTTTCCCGATGATTCTACTTCAGTCAAATGAAGGATAATACCTTTCATTATGGTCCCTTCACGGCCATCTTTTTTAGATGTCTGTTTAGGCATACGTTGTGAAGGAGCATATTCGACTATAGTCTTGAACTGAGTACCTAACAAGGGAAAGTTTTAAATCAAACTTATGAAGAATCATACATCAGAAGTTTCTAGAAGAAAGCTACATCAAGAGGTGGCTGATGTACAAAGCACACATATCAGAATGTGCCGGGTCACAAGCAACTACGAGACATGTGAAGCCCATATGTTTGTCACAAAGAGTAAGTTAGGAAAATTGCGATGGAAAAAGCATGGCAAGCTCAAGTTCAGTTACCTCTAGAAGAAAATAGAGCTCAATTATGAAACTAGAATTTAACAAGCATAAATTTGTGAGATAAAAAAAAAAAATCTTCTACAGACACAAGAATGTATTTCATCAGATTGTCAAAGTTACCTTTCTCATTCACAAACAAATGCCCCTCAAAAAACTCAGCAAATTCAATAACATCCTCAGGTCTCTTAAAATTGATGTAGGCTCTTGAATAGACCTGGTTCTTCAGGCTGCAAAACAAGTTGAGGAACCATGTAAAGCAATGCGCAACATGACGGCAAACACTTACTTTGCAAGTGTCAATAAAACAATTCCTCACAACATCTCTCCACCCATAACTAAGTAAACAAAGACACTTTATAGCATATTTCTTTACAGTGTTGGAAGAGATTCTCAACTAACCCTGCGAGGAGACCCTTGAATAGAGAATTTCACAGAAATGTAGAACCGTCACAGTTAATTGGTGTTGCACCTGTTGGTGCATCAGTAAACTAGGATAAACAGGGCCTAGAGCTAAAGAATGATTTCCAACTCTTTCTTGTCCTAGTCGTATGTTGTTTCACTAATAGTCATTGTTTCAACGATACCTACGAATACTCCCTTGAGAATTATCAACATCCCCTTGAACCTTGCAATATGTTCTACTTCTTTTTTTTCGAAAATGAAGCTTCTTGGTTGAGGAGCAATCCCCGAAGTAAGATGAAGACGACGAAATCTCAAAGACATAAAGTTAGTGAGGTCACTATCCGACAAGAGAGCTTAAAAAAAAAAAAACCACCCCCAGCAAATGCACACGCGAACACTACCCTTCTCTGGAGAAGTAGGGAAAAATCATTACAAGCAAGCAAAATAATCGACCCTTAACTTCAGAGATAGACACATCATTATCAAACTGGGAACAAACAAAAAGGGACTCAATTCTGCAAGTGAGAGTCATAGCCCAAAAGCTTCAACGGCTCACTAACTTCTGAATGTAGAAATAACCAGAATTAACGAAAAATGAGACGCAAATCACGACTCTATAACAGCTAAAACCTCGACAGGCACCCCATAAGCGTCTGTCATTGGATTGGCTGATCAATTGACGCATAATCTCGGTTCACCGAGTGAAGAGGCAAAGCGGTAATCAAACAAAAAGGAAGGAGGCGAAGGAAGCTAATGCGAACGCACACAAAGAAGCCCATACGCATAATCACACCGAAGCACAAAGCAGAAGGAAGAAAAGGCGGAAACCCTAACCTGCTGTTGCCGGGGCGAAAAGAGAACCAGCTGTAGCGGCCGCCGAACGCGGTGTCGATCTGGTCCATGAGCATACCCTGCGTAATCGACGGCGGCAAGTGCCGCAGAACCACCTTGGTCCGATCCAAATGGCCTTTCATGCCCTCGATTGGAACCCGGTCCGACGAACTGGAAATTTAAACCCTCGAAATCGGTCAAAGGAAAAAACAACAATCCGTGAGATCACATCTTGTTTGGCATGATCAAGCGCTCCAGTGGGCAGAGGCGGTTCATGAGATCGGGATTGAGTGAGAAACCTCCATTCGAGGAATATCGACTGAGAAACAGAGGAAGAGGAAGAGGAGGGAGAGGTGCAGGTTGAGGTTGAGGTGGAGGAGAGAAGAAAAGGATTGTGCAAGGGGTGCATGTGTTATATATACGGTTGCGTTTTCGAATTTCTAAAGGTTCTCTCTTTCCTTTATTCCGACTGAAAATCCGAAAAAGTCACAGGAAAATAAAAATAACAATAAAAAGCGTAACGCGTTGCGACGCCCACTAAACTGAAAACGAGCTACCGTTTTTGGGCATCGCGGCCCAGCCCGCGAACATTAGGCACTAACCGCTCCCTCACGAGATTACATTGCGTAGTCCCTAGACATTATAGTATCTGCCTACCAAATACGTCAATTGACGACTTCATCGGGTGTTGAATGTCTAGAGTTCCATTGATATCATTGTCGACGGCGAAAAACAGCAATCAATTGGATCACATTGACAGATGTCGGATGACACGAACATGATTTTGGCATTGATATTTATATAGCGATTACTCGTGTTCTGTTGATCAATGAATATGAAGATAAAATGAATTCATCGACGATACAAATAAAATGTGGCAGCTCACGAAAAATGCGGTGAATCTTTCAAGAAAATAATGATTATCGAATCTTCTATCCTCACATCATTGACTCTTTCGACGTTTCGATGTATTGTCATAAGTTAAAAAGAGGATGAAAAAAAAATAAAAATCACCGAGGGAAGGGAAGTTAGGAATGGAAGGGGACGGGGGCTGATATTTACAAGGCAACATCAATCAAAGGAGAAAATGGACAAGAAGACCGCCACTACAAGCCAGCTTAGGATGCAATCATTTTCACATAATAATAATAATAATAATAATAAAGAGGGGAAGTGAATCTGGTTGACTAAAACTAAAACTAAATAAATCAAAAAGCAAAGCAAAGCAAAACTGAAAGATCCTCCTCGTTCGATGTCAGGACAGGAGTAGGGGGAGCATAGCAGTAGGGCTCTCTGTGCCGTGCCCTGTGCCCGTGCCTGTGTGTCTGCGCTCTCTTTCTCACTCCAACAACCACACAAGGCAAAAGGGCAGTCTCCGATCCCATCAAGCAAGTTCCTTTTCCCTCTCTCTCTCTCTCTATCTCTCTGCGCTTAGCTGTGCTCGTTCTCGTTCTCGTTCTCGTTCTCGTTCTCGTGGACATAGATAAGAGACATGTGTCGATCTAACGTTTGTGTTTTCTCTTCCTTAATGGCGGTTGATTGGTAGGTGTTGGATGATGGGAGAGAGAATCCAGTCAGGGAGTTTCTTCCAGTATCCGCCCTCTGGCCTCCATGCCTCTCCTCACCGCTCCTCCCCCCTTCCTCCCGATCGAGAAAGGTCTCTTCTTTACCATCCCTTTTCTAGTTATCGTTAATTTCTTCTCTGCTGCTCTTTCTGTGATCTGTATTTCCGATGGTTTTGTTTTCCAATTTTGAGGTTCCATTTTTACGAATACCAGTTTTCCCTTCTATGGTTGTTAATATTGGTGGCCACAGTGATTCTGCATTGCCTTGTTGAAAGAATTGAAAGTGCTAGCCTTCCCACATGGCTTTTCCTTTGATTTATCCTCCGAATTGTTCCGAGTTTCGCCTTTCGCTTAATGTGCAATAGCTTTTTTGGGGTTATCTTTCAAATATCCAATTTGGTCTCCTTCGCAGAGATTAGTAGCTATCCCTTGAACTGATGTTATTTACATCACTTCTCTAGTATCCATTACACTTCAGTTTAAGACTTTAGTCTTCACGTAGGAGATTGGTTCTTGTCCCGTTGCCCGAATAGTAATTCAGTGGCTTCTCCATGTTGCTATGTGGTAGCAAATTAGATCGTTTTATCTTTTGCAGATACTTGGCTGAACTATTGGCTGAGAGGCAGAAGTTTGGACCCTTTATGCAAGTCCTTCCAAATTGTAGCGGGCTCCTTAATCAAGGTCTGCTGTTCATTTTATTTCTCATATTCGCATCTCTGTCATCTAGCAGTCCTTTTGTCTGTGTTGGTTTCATCTCCATACTTGTCTCGATGACAACCTCTTGGCAAAGTCTGGTACATAGTATCCCTGGTTTGAGTGCGTATTATTACGATCTTCAGCCTATGTCATGTTAGCATCAAGCTGAATATGGTCCTTTATTTACTGATGAATGTAATTGGCAAAATATAAGAAGCTGTTCAAACTCTTCTGGGCAAATTTAGGAGTTGTCGATGGTGAAAGGGGTACACCTTTGTGGCCCTATATGTATTACTTCCCTTTTATTTTTCATTTATCCTGCCTTTTGGTTTCTGCAGAAATTAGACGGGTATCAGCTTATAGTACAAGTTTTCTGGATCACGAGAGACTTGACCATGAGAGCCCACATAGGCCATTTAATCCACAGTTAAATGGGAGGCCCTTGGATTTGGACAGGTGGTCTGTCATGCAAATGGAGGTAATACCTAGGTCGCTCCCATGGGAATGATGATGTTTTTAGCTGCTATTCCATTGTAGCTGCAGATTCTGTGATTTTGGGCATGTGGCCATTTCTATTGCTGTTGATCTGTATTCAGCTATTATGGGACTGATTCACAGTTTGCATGTCTTTTTTATATGAATACATTTCTTCTTTTACCTGGAAAGCTTGTCTTAATTCGATATCTCTTTTAAGTTATTTCCGGATTGTAAGGTACACTGTCTTCTTAGAAGAGTGTATGAGTATTTTGCTTTAAGCCTTGGCTAGAACCCTTTAAAATTGAGCTGCCTAATTGGAGATTTCATTTGTTATACTTAGAGAAAGAAGTCAAATGGTTCTTGTTTAGGCTGCTGAGTCCACATTAGCTTAGTCAAGAAGAAACAGTTCATTGCTACTTCCAGTTTGAGCTTACTACAGCTAAGCCTCTTGCATCAGGAAAATGGGCATCTCCAGAAAGCAGGTCTCTTTCAATCTTCTTCAGTTGGTTGGCCAGGAGCTGTCGGTGTACCAACCACTCCTGTAGTGAAGAAAGTCATCAGGCTTGATGTTCCTGTCGACAAATATCCAAGCGTATGTTCACATAATTCTAGCCAATGTCAAAATGCTAGTGGTTTCTAATTACATTTTGAGTTGCTGTTCTGACTTTAAAGTTTAGCAGTATAATTTTGTTGGAAGAATCCTTGGACCACGTGGAAACTCCCTTAAAAGAGTCGAAGCCATGACACAATGTAGAGTGTACATAAGAGGCAAGGGCTCAGTAAAGGATTCTGTAAAGGTATTCAACTCCAACTTTCTCGCAATGATGATGTGATGTTGTGGTCTAGTGCATATTAAATAAGGTCAAGCACTCCATATTCTTTTTTAGAAAAAATTTCCCATCAAGTTTTCTTTTGTCCTTCAGTATCCTTTCTAACTTACATCCCCAGTCTCTCCTATGCCACATCATATTACTGGAATTGTGAACACCATCCTAATTTTCTCAGCATTGACGGCCAACAACCCCCCCAAAAGAATAAAAAGGAGAGGGTTATTCCCTTGAGAGAATTGAAAAACCAAATTCTTGTCATTGAGTTTAAATTGGCTGCCCGGCACCAAGTCCGAATTGCCTTCCTCTCCACCAGTGAACTTTGGATTGGACAAATCTTGTCTTCTTCCCTTTCATGGTTTCTATTTGACTCATTTGATATTACTGAAATTTCCTTAAAGGCCTTTCTAAATGCAACAACCTTAGGGCAGGTTGAAAGTCAAGAAGTTTTCTTTTCAGTCTTGTTTCTTTTATTTCTGTCTCTTTATTTTTTTTCTTGGCCAGATATCTCTCTCTCATTTGATTTCATCCTTTCTTATCAGATGTCTTTTGGGAATTCTTGTTTAGTATCTCTAATTTAGGAGAGTTTTTTTTTTCAGTCTCGCTTCTTTTATTTCTGTCTCTTTCTTTTTCTTTGGCCAGAAATTTTTGCCTCATTTGACTTCATCCTTTCCTATCAGATATTTATTTTGGAAATTCTTGTTTAGTATGCCAATTTGAGAGTTATGTTTGTGGCGTCAAGCCCCCATAATTCCTTACCGTGGATAAACAAGGGAAATTAAGCACCTTTTCTGCCAAATTGCCTGTGAGTTCATATATGGTAGTAAAACTCCTTGGGTTGGGTCTTACTGAAGAATGTATTGCAGTTCGGCTGGTATGCAGCATGGTTCCCCAAATTTGATTGCCATGTGTTGAAACATCATTCTTTATCTCTCTTTTAAAAGATAGTGAATTGCTCGTAGTTTGTTTCAGAAACTGAAAAATTTAGGATATAATTTTTTATTATATTGTTAAATCTACCTAGTGTTGGCATGGACTTGGTCGTTAATGGTAATCTTTTCCTCTAGAATATTGAGTACGTTGCTTGTTAATTAGCATGCGTATTTGACGATGCATTTCTTACACCTTTTTAGGAAGAAAAGTTAAAGGATAAGCCTGGATATGAGCATCTTAACGAACCTCTACACATTCTAGTGGAAGCTGAATTTCCAGAAGACATAATAAATTCCCGGTTGGAACATGCAGTGGCTATACTAGAGAACCTTCTAAAGCCAGTGGTAAGACACGTACACACTCCCATTCTCTCTTGATTTCCCCGTCACGTGCTCTAATACTTTCCTCTCTCTCTCTCTCTCTCTCTCTCTCTCTCTTCAGCAGGATGAATGTTTGGATCACTACAAGAAACAACAGCTGAGGGAATTGGCTATGCTCAATGGTACGCTAAGGGAAGAAAGTCCAAGTATGAGCCCTAGCATGAGTCCGAGCATGTCACCCTTTAACAGCACAGGAATGAAAAGGGCAAAGACAGGAAGATAACTTTGTATGTTCTTGAATTATCGTCTACAAGACAGATGTGATTGACGGATCATCCGTGAAAGGTGACTACAGTTTTGAACGGCATCTCAAGGAACAAAATCTTGGGAAGCCAGTGTCCAAGTACATCCGAAACCGCGACTGAGATTTGGGTTGGTTAGTATCGGGGATCGGCATCAGCTGCGTGATCTTTGATTGATGTCCCTGCGGTCCATGTGATTGATATCTTATCCATTTAATTCTGGAATCGATGTTGTTCCAAGTGAGACATTGCAGTTTCTTTCTTCTTTTTTGCTGTTAAGAGTTCTTGTACTTTGTATTTCCTAATCTCAATAATATGTCGGTAGATGTGGTATCGTGCAAGTTTGATCATTGTACTGAACGCACTAAATTAATAGGTGCCTTTTGACTTTCAAGCACTCCTTGAGTGGTGTTTTTGCTTTGGATCTAGTTGCCATTGGACTTTGGAATTGCTTCTGCATAATCTCATGTCCACCACTACCTTTGCTTATCGAGAAGGTCCTTTTAAAGGCTAAAATTAGACGAATGGATTCACCAGTACGAGAGCTATGGTCAGGACATGCCTGTATCAGAACTTGCTTCCAGTTGGATGCAGGGTTGTGTGAATGGATATAACCAGCTACCCAGGCTACAAGTGAAAGATATTTAACCCAGCAAGCACTAACTCTTCACACTTCGCACAACTCTACCTGTTCGAGCAAATTCTTGTGCTTGAACAGAGAGAGATAGTGTGCCTTTTTTGACATTGAGGAGAACAACCCAGCAGTGGTACTTAGCCAACAGAAGATGACTTGGCGAACAGTGAAAAAAACGAGGTTGGTATATCAGCGAAGTCATCTTCCAACCTACTGTAACATATCATCACACCCAATCACATGATTGGACTCATCACTACCCATTTTTCTGCGAAAATGGTAAATTTACTTCATGCGACTGTGGCTCAAGAATGTATTTATGCTGTACCAGTGAGATAATTCAACGGGGACTCAGACCCTTTCATCTTACAACTGAGATACATAAAAAGGGAGGGAGGGATGGCACACCAGGAAGCTCAAGGATTACTGACCTATTCAATCATATGCCATTATCCCCAAGAATGAAATTGGCGAGGAAGATAACCTCACCCGACAATTGAAGTTTGACAATTTCATCACTGCATTCATATAATTACTCTCAGAGGACATTGGACCTCCCCCAAAAAGAAAAACAAAATACACCTGCACTTTCTTGAATTCATGTAATGTCAACATGACAAACAATTCCTTACCAAAAAAAAAACATGACAAACAATATCACCCCTCCAAATGTTTCTTACACTTTATAATTCTCTCACCTAATGCCAACCAAAGTTAAATTCTCACAAATTTCTCTCTCTGAGAATATGAATACAAAAGGTACAACTTATAAAATGTAGAAAGGACAAGAATCTTGTTCACAAAATTCCCAAGCTAAACTTGCTATTAAAGCCAAGATGGACCTGTGACAAAAAAAGAAGAAGAAAAATTTCATGAATCACGATGCAAAGGCACAGACTCTGAAACAGGGGGATAAACCAAGTTAGAAGAACATTAAGCACCACTTCACATCTAACCACCTCGTCCAATCAATGTTGCAATGGGTATTATCAATGGCTACATCGTCCCACTTAGAAACATTTTCACATAAAAATTACACACAGTGCAGGTTATGCAAGACATACAGTTTACTTCAGATGCATGATATCGACCATCCGAAACAATTGTCTGGTCTTTTGTTATATTCAAATACAGCCAGAGAGAAATGCTGCGAGTGACTACACCCAGAAGAAAGAAGAAGCTCTTCTTCTCAGCCAAAATGAAATCGATATACTCATAAAGAAAGAATAGCAAGTAACGAAGTTTGAGATATAATGATAACCACTGAAAAGACATCAACTTATAAAAACTTCCATCTCATTATGGACTGTCTAACATTTGAACACTAGAGGATGGTTGCTGTGGACCTGTTGGCACTGCAAAGATATGCAAGAGACAGACTCAGTTCAGCCACGCAACAAACCCTACCATCACCAACAGGCCTTCCGAAAGTTCATGGAAAATGAGCCCAAACAAAGTAGATTGCAACCTCGTGATGAATCTCATGAGGACACAATAGCATGTTTGCTCATAAATAATCATTAAACACAGCAACGTCTTCGTCTCACCTACAAATAACGAAAAGTCTGCAGGGAAAATTCAATCTCGTAGACCAAGTTCAACCTCGAGCTCATCATCCTCTTCAAACAACTTGAGAAGACGTGCATACTGCTCAGCTCGCTTCTTCTTTTGCCACAACTTGTAAAGAACGAAAGAGAAAAGAGCCACAACCACGATCACAACCAATACCACCAGTACCATAGACCCCGTGTTGCCACCGGACTTATCATGAGTCTCAGATTTCGTGCCGTTCTTAGAGTTTGCCGAGTCATCAGAAGAGCCTGAAAAGACAGTAGGAAAAAACAAAGAGTTAGATAAAGCAAATGAACAGGGTGCAAAGGAGGATGACTCCGCTCCAAAAGAGTGTATAAATGGGGGACTGGGGACGACAGGGTGATCTGAACAATGCAAAAATGTGAGCAAGACCACCGCAGTAATGAGCCAACGATAGCCCGACATCCGCAATCAAGAGACATTCAGGCAAAGGGAATGCAGATCCAATTGGGATTCGTCAGCTAAGAAGGGAAAGACATAAAAGAAGCTCCAAATCAGTATACCAGTGGTGGGCAAGGCCGATACGCAAGTAGAAGTTGGGAGTATGCGGTGAATCGAGGAGGACGGAAGGAATTGCCAATGTCAATGAAGACAAAATTGGAGGACCTCACTAGGCAGGCAAACGAGCGAAATTCAAGGAAGCTAATTGGAGCAGATCAAATCGAAGTGGAAGCACGCAAAAGGGATCAGTCGCATCCAGCTGGGCTTGGAGAAACGAAAACAAGCAAGACCCCTACCGGATCACTCGGAGAACACCCACAACACGGCTCGCAAAGACACGACGATCAAACAGCAACAAGCAAACGAGCAAAGAGGAATCCAGTCATGGATTTGAACCCGCAGGAATCAGAGGAAACACGAAAGAAGAGAGAGAAGGAGCGAACCTGGGGAAAGTCGAAGGAGAAACGAGGCCAACACGAGGAGAAAGCGAGGCGATCGGAGGGGTGGTATCTCTCTCGTGCTCATGGCTCTCCTCCACCTCTGGGAATTATGTCGGGAGAGGGAGACGTGTAGTTCCATGGGTTCTCCTCCTCCGGTACCGCAACCGCCTTCGGAGAAGCCAGAGATGTGAAGTTCCAACCAATTTGGACTTTTCCCTTTTTCTTTTTTTATTTCCCTTGAATTGTAATGTAATTTTATCGCTTTTTTCTAATTTCCATCAAGCTGTAGTTGAGTGAGATCGGACATGACAATCCCCAACCCAATCCTATTATAACTACCGACCATTGTCATGTCGAGTCCGATGATCCTCCATGACCTCTTTTGCTTATAAACCGTCCCTCACTTTTTCTATGTAAATTATACACACCGCACGATCGGTGTGTGGTTACATTAAATTAAAGTAAGAATTTCCTTCTGCCCCTTTCTGATCTCCGCCGGAATAAAATGAAAGCTTGCGTTTCTCGACAATTTCTTTCTTCTCCTCCTTTCACTACTCCCAAGAGAAACGCAAGGGAACACGAATTGCTTCCAGACAGAGGATGATTTCACAGCAATTGAATGCAATAGGATTTGAGTTTCCTACTCTCTCATATTTCATTCGAAAAACAACCCAAGATTGACACAAAGCACCATGCCAGTGCCTCCTCTCTCCCACAATCACTCATCACCTGCTTAACTCATTTCCCTTCGCCACCACCCTACTAATGGTCACAAGAAAATAACGAGCCGTCCCCATCATGATAACAGGATCGACACCATCATCCTGCCATCCTCAACCCAAAAGCGAACGGCATTGTGTTAAAATCTGAAAAGCACACATTTCACTACATTTACGTATCAAGCAGTGGTCCACAACACCCCAAAAATAAACAATACATACTTAAGCCCCCGTAGAAATCCACGCGGATAAGTTTAAATAAGCATGTCGCTCAAATGACAAATTGCTATTACTTAAGGTTTTGTTCAGACTGCAAGTACAGACTCTACCCAAAGTCAATCAAAACTTAACAGCGGAGTCAAAAAGAGACAGCAAAAAAGTGTAGATCATTGGGGCTCCCCCTTCCCTCATCATTTGAAGCACTTGGCATCCAACAGGGCCTCTCCCTCAAAAGGCTCCTGATCCTCAATCATCTGGTTAACGCACTCCTTCTGCGCCTCGTCTGAGATGTCGACCTTCTTCCACTCATAGAGCTCCATGTCGTAACACTCATCCGTCACAAACTGCGGGATTACTTGCCCCCGGAAAAGCCACAGACCCTTCACCTTGAAAGGTGGTTCTGACCCAATCACCAGCATCTTTCCAAACGCATACTTGCGAGCAAGGTCCATACGTTGCAGAAATCCGCCTACTTTGTTCAAGGTGACGAAAGAAACTGTATTCTCATCATTGTACTTGTAATCGCAGAACCACAGTGAGTATCCCTCAGGATCATACATGTCCCAGAATCCTGCATCGGGAAAATAGCACAAATGAAGTGAACAGAATGCTTCAAAAGAATGCCTTTGCGGTTCAAGTAAATATAAATTCTTACTCAGAAGTTGAATGGACAAGATAAAAATCGAGACATGAATGATATGATACCTTTAATTGCAACTTCACGGAAGTTGGTCTTGGTATTGGAATAGAGTCTCTTCCACTCATCCAATACCATCTTACTCGGAGGCAGGAGATCCAGAGGATTCTTTGGCTTCGGCTTAGGTGCCTCTTCCTCCTCAGCAGCTTCTGCTTTGGGCTCTTTTGGAGCTTCCTTCTTCTTTGGCTCTTCCTTGGGCTTTGGTTTAGCTGCCTCTTTTGGCTGGGCAGGCTTCTTTGCAGATTGGACTGGCAGAACAGATTCAGTTTGCTTCACCTCTCCCAATACCTTTTTGAAATTTGGCTGATTAACCATGGTCCAGAAGTACCTCTCGACATGAGGGAACTCTGAGGTAAAGCTCTTGGGCATAAGGTGGGAGAATCCCATAAACAAGTTGCATGTCATTATAATGTCAGCCAATGTCACAGAGTGCCCAACCAAGTAGGTATTGGACGATAGATGCACATTCAAAGCACCCAATGCCCTCTTCAAGGCAGCAATTGCAGCTTCCTCAGCCTTCACGCAGAATTTTACGTCATGATTAGCACAGAGCACAATGAAATAAAGAAAGATAGAATACCATTATAAAAAGCACAGGAGGAATATTGCCCTTGTAGAATTAGCCACCATCACATAGCAAAGCAACATGCTTTCATAAATGGCACCTTCTAGGCACCTCATTTAGTTAGATACTTAAGTAACCTTCAGAAACGAAAGTAACAACTTCTTTTTACTCAAAAAATAAAAAAAGAAACTCTCTTAATCACGCCATTGTGGCGAAGAAAATGTGCAGTCAACCAAAAGCTATGGAATATGATTATGATCTTCCACGATACGGTAGTGTGACATGGATTTCTCCTGTGAAGAAACAGATCCCACTGTACTGGAAAATACTTCATCATGAGTTGAAGTAAAATAAGCATTCTCATTATAGTAGGGACCGAATAAAAAAGACTAGTCCAAAAATAAGTTGAAAAACTACACTTTATATCAACAAGGTTAACTTACTGGAGGAAGGTACACTGCCCGTCCCATTCTCGGTCTAAACCAATAAATAAGGTTGGCATCAACTTCCAGAGATGAGAAATCAATCCATTGTTCAATATGAGCCTGCCAATGAGAAGTCACCAATATATGAGAAACATACGGCCAATTTCCCAACACAAAATAAAGTAGAAGTAAACAGTAAGGAAATGAACTAAGTAAGCGAAACTCATAAAGTGTCTTACATAATCAATCAGAGAAGATCCGTACAAGGGATTGTCCGCCTTCAACCGACACACTGCATTGAAGAGAATCAAACAATCATATGTTGCAAAAGTGAGCACTGCCCACAATTCACTAATGAAATAAAAAGGAAAGAAAAAGGTACCATAACGTGCAATAGCATTGCTCTCGAAGACAGGGCCGTCAGGCGTTTCCAACACAGGGATCTAGAGAAGGAAGAAATCTTCAGCAACAAAATAAAGACCAAATTGGCACTAAACCATCTTACACCTAATCTAAACAATATGACAAAAATCCCGTCGAGTCACACTTTCTTCCTGCAGTTTCAACTGTTGGCTCACCTGATATACAAGAGCTGTCTTGCTAGGCAAGAGAATGGAAAAAAGGAATGCCAAACCATCAAGGACTTTAATGGATTTTTAATCAAGTTGGATTATGCTAACCAGTCTTCCATAAAAAAGAATTACCAAAATGGCATCTAAATACCTTTCCAATAGGGTTCATCTTGATAAACTCGGGAGTTTTATTTGAAACACCCATCTCAAAATTCGGAGCCAATTCAACTTTCACACCAGTGTATTCTGCCACAATGAGTGCCTTGTAGGAATTTTTGTTTCTGGTGGCGTGCAGAACCTGCAATGTGGATCAAGTAGCTGCATGAGTTATGAACACGGACAGAACTATATTGAAGGTAAATGGGGCTCTTGCCCCCACTCACTTGTCCAAAACTCAAAAATGGTTGATAATTTTTTAATTACTCTGGCTTTAAGGAATAAGTTTTGCCCCATTAAATTTCTAAAAAATATATACAGACAAGTCATTATTGAAAATTTTCATTCCAGTTTGTCCCCAAAAATTGATAAAACTCATTAAACAATTCTAAAACCATGTAGGCACACAAAACAAGGTAACTTTAATTTTAAACATATTTTTCAATTGTAACAACACTATTTTAATTAATTGTTAATTATTGATCAAATTTTGATCCCGCCAAGAAAATTTTCTACATCAGTCCCTCGTGATGAATGCATCATAGTAGCAGTATCATTATAATATACATATCTGAAAAGAAAATCTAATGAATTACTCAGATAGGAGACCAATCACGATGGTTGTGCATGCATAGGATTGCTCATGCAACAAATTTACGGAGACAGAGATACACGGGTTGAGTTGGAATACAAGAGCATACGACATCCAAAAGGGGAAGTTCTGAACAGATCAGGGCCATTCCCAGAAAGAAAAAAAAAAAAGGACAAAAATTAGGAAGAAGCAAAATTAGATAGAACGTCCATACGACACAATACCCGCGACACTCTCCTAGAGACTAAAATGTACGGATTCACGTATAATGTGAGAGATATAAACGAATTCGTAGTCGAACTAACCAGAGCCATTGCCTCGCGGAAAATCTCGTAACTCTGCTTTCAGATCTGAATCGAGAAAGAAGCGATCAGAAACGAGTGAATTAGCGAACTCAAAATAGCAATCGGCGACGCAATGAAACGGAAAACAGAAACAAACCAGATTGAGAACAATTGGCAGAGAAGCAATCGCGAGAGCGTGATTCAGGCATGCACATAGGATCGAAGAGACTCTGTTCGCAGTGGAGAGAGAGAGAGAGAGAGAGATGCGATACCTGAGGATGGGAGGGCTCCGACAGCAGAGAGAAGATCGAGCAGGAAGAGAGAGTGCGCGATGAGCCAAGCGAACGTTTTAGGGTTTTGGAGGCTGAGATAAAAATAAATATACCATAGCATATGCGGGTTCTTTACGGGTCGGGTCATTCGTAATGGATAGTTCGCTGGTCAATTTGGGCTGGGCCTGAATCCGAAGGGATTTTTTTTCTTGGGGGGGTCGGAATCCGAAGGGACTTGCGAAGGAAGGAAATGCTGTACTTTAGATTAGTTTATAAAGTGATGTGCAAACTTAAATAATGCACATTTATTTAATGGATCACTAGGGTCTGACATATCACTTGATAAAGCAATTTCATAACGAATTTTAGCATTGCTTGCAAAGGAATGTTCTTTCTCATCTCTTTTTGTGATTGAAATTATTTTCAAGTGCACTTTGATATATTATCTTCTTATGCCGCGTATAAATCCAATTCAATGATGTTTCAATCTCGAAATTTTATTGGAAGACAAAAAAAATTACCTCCGAATTTCACCCATTATCCCACTTCAGCTAACAATTTCACAATCTAACTTTGCTAGAGAATTGTCATTAGTTTCAAAAACTAGGGATAAGTGCAAATCTTGTCACGAAAATACAGTTTAGTTTTAAAACTTTTAAAGATTACAATCAAGTCCTAAAAATTATCAAATTGAAAAATGTTGACGTGACTTTTTTTATTAAACTCTCTCCTACATGGCTCTAACGTGGCTAAAACATGAAGCATGAGGCTAATATGATGTCATTTTGGTCCAAATCTTATTTGATTTTAAAAAAACTAATTAAAAAAAAGAGAGAAAAAAAAAACAAGTAGCAATGGTGAGGCAATGGCCAACGAGGGTCTCCCCCACCATCGTTAGCCCTTTCTAGTGACGACGGCTAGGGCTTGATTTTTAAAAAAAAATAAGATTTGGACCAAAACGACATTATTTTAGCCTTATGTTTCATGTTTTAGCTATGTTAACACCACTATAAAAGTGTTAGAAAGATTCTAAACCTATTGAGCTAGTGTCAATTTAGTCATAAACCTTTAAATTGTGCCAATTTAGTCCTTCCGACTAATTTTGGCCATATTTTGCTAACGTGGCATGATCGGCGATGACGTGAATTTTTTTTAATAATATTTTAATAATTTTCAATTTTTTTCCTTTCTTTTTTCTTTTCTTTTTTTCTCTCTTTTCTTCATCCTCTTCTCTGCAGCTCCGGTGGCTAGCCATGGCCAATGTGAGGTCACCTGCCAACCTCGCCCTGGCCTAGGTGATACTCAACGAGCCCACCTAGCTTGGGCGAAGGTCGACCTCGCCGACGTTGGCCCTTGCCCCAGTGAGGGCCACCCTTGCACCAGCCATGGCTAGCCCTTATCAGCCACCAGAGCTACAGATAAGAGGAGGAAGAAAAGAGAGAGAAAATAAAAAATAAAGAAAAAAATAAAATAAAAATAGAATATTATTAAAAAAAAAACGTCAACGTCAGCAAAATCGGGCCAAAATTAGTCGAAAGGACTGAATTGGCACTAGATCAAAAAGTTTATGACTAAACTGGCACCAATGTAATAGGTTTATGACTTTTCTAACACTTTTCCCTTAACGCCAGATAGGAGATAAAAAATAATAAAAAGAGCACATTAGTATTTTTCTTTAGTCAACGGAAAGGCTTGATGACACTTTTTGAAAACTTTAGAACTCAATTGTATTTTCATAACAAGTTTTATGACTTTTAATCTACTTATCCCAGAAAAATAATTTAGTAAAGGCACCACAGACCTAAAATTTAGGGCAGTACACTCCACATTCGGTAATGCTAGATGTGATCCTTTCTTTTCCAATGGACCCCTTCTCAATTCAATCAATCTGACATTAGGTTTTTTTGCACATTTACACAACTCTATTATTGCTTCTGTGCTTGACTCTCCTATCAAATGCTATGTTTACTTTTAGAGATGCTTATTGTTCATCCTAACACTATTCTAACTGGGCGTGACCGCTTGAGCTGGTTCATACACCCGGTTTCAAAAATTGGGAACATGGCTTGACTAGCTTGGTTCTCAATTCTATACCCTAAACCAGCCTATTTTACCTGGAAAGCTGAAACTTGGAACCAAGGTCGATTCTAATGTTGAACCTAGAATCAAACCGATTTTGAATCTGTTAACCCCTAACATTTTCAAAACTGAAAATATTTATTGAAATTGAATGTGTTTGACACACTATCCTCAAATAAAAAGAATTGTACTCATGTTCGACACACGACATGTTTGTGCATGATAAAAGGAAACAAAAAAGGAAAAAAAAAAAGCCTCGATCAATTCTAGGGTCAGTAAGGTCAATTCCTGATTACAAAAAGGGGAAACCGACCCTAATAAGGTAGGTTCCAAATCTACATTCTATCCATCCTAAAATCAATCACCCCTAGTTCTTACAATGGATTTTCTTGAAATGAGGTTTTTTTTTGGTCGGAAAATTAGGTTTAATTTAGTCACCTTTTTATGTGATTGGCAATATTCCTCTTACTTCTTTTCATTTTTTTTAAGTCCCTTGGCTCCATTGCTAAAATCACGACAAACATGCCACTGGCTCAACGCCACCTTTTTAAAGATCCTTTGTCGAGCCGACAACAGGAGAGAGTGACACGATTACAGTTTTGAAACCCATATTGTTTTTGCGATCTTTCTCTCTATTTGATATATGTATATTGTTGTAATATAACGCAAAAGTCAAGCAAATCTCACAATTAAATCAATGTTAAATTATTAGAGAAATAAACGAGGAACAATAAAAATACCAGAGATTTGCGTGGAATCAGTCTATTCATCCATCATTACGTTTTTTAATTATGGTGGAAATTCGTGGAATTCCTGCATGTGGAAATGGTGCAGCTGGTATGCTAGTAAATAACAATCATCTGTATGCACCAAAAGATGGGCATTGCTGCATCGGATAGCTTATTGGATTTTTCTTTGCCACCGGGAGTTTCTTCAGAATCGAGCGTTGTTGTTCTATTAAGCATCGAATGTATTCGCAAAAAGACACCACCGGCACCGGATTCTCACGCAACAAGAGCCAATGGCAAGGTGATACTTGAATATGTCCTGTAATATAGCTTGCTAGACCAGTTAGATGTGATCCCAGTAGATGTCTGAGAAAGTTATATTTGTTTAAAGGGTCATTCATGTCCGACATACTATTTGGTAAACCAATTTTATGAAATTATGAGCATTGCTCGCAAAGAAAAATCCTTTCTCATCTCTTTTTGCAATTGAGACTATTTTTAAAGGCGGTCTGACTTAATATCTTTTTTTTTGCCGCATATAAACCAAATTCACATATATTTCAATCTCGAAAATTTATTGATAGCCAAAAAAAGTACATCCAAATTTTACTCATTATCACCCATGCCCCATGTTGAGATGAGCAATGATAATATACCGCACTTCGGCCGACAATTTCACACTCTATCTATGCTAGAGAATTGTCATTAATTTTAAAACTATCTCCCATTCCAATTAAAATTAAGATCGTCCAAATCCTAAGACCATTTGTGGCAATTATATCTCTAGAAAAAATAATTTAGTAAAGGCTAGCATTGTCATTGCGCTCGACTCTCCCGTGGAAATGCTATACGTCCTTAAACCTTTCTGATTATGGATTTTCTTGAATTGGGATTTAAATTAGCCATCTTACATTTTATCTAGTTGAAAATATTCTTCATAAAGTCCCTTGGCTTCATTGCTAAAACCACGACAAACGCGCCACTAGGCCCGTCACCACGTTTCTTTAGCTCCTCTCTCGAGTCGATAGTAGGAGAGGTTGACCCGGTCATATCCAACTACGGACAATGACATGCCCTCGGCGATTAGACTAAAATTAACCCTAATCTACACACTTACGTCAAAGGGAAAATTGTCCAAAAAGTCATACTCCTATTGTACGTGGCAAATTAAGTCATAAATACTTCAATTGTGTCAATTTAGTTCTAAACTTTTTTACAACAAACCAATTTAGTCCTTCCGGCCAATTTAGTCGGAAATTGCTGACGTGAACGCCTACAAGCCACCAACCATCCTTTATGGCGTGACCGGCATTGACCTGGAAAATTTTGCACATTTTTTCCTTTCTCTTTTTCCTTTTCTTTTCATTTGGCCTGTGACTGGTACTCGGCCATGGCTAGTGATTTCGACCATAGGCAAGGGTTGCCCTCGCCAGATCTGGCGAGGGCTCGACCCTCATGGCCTGGGTGAGGGCCGCCCTCGCCAGATTTGGGGAGGGCTGCTCTCGCCAAAGGCCACAAGGGTGACTCTCGCCTTTGGCTAGTTGCCGGCCATGGTCGAGTACCGTTCACAAGCCAAAGGGAAAGAAAAGGATAAAAAATGCAAAAAAATTATCTACGTTAGCGCTGACAATGCCACGTAGGATGACATGTGACCCTATTTCATACTCCCAACATGGACTGATCAAATTATATTACAAAGGACGTTGATCTCACACTCGCGGTCCGCCCTTGGTTACAATGCATCGAATGGGCAAAGTTTCTTTGGGGGCAGTTGGGTTACGATGAGAGTGATAATCACGCATCTATTTTTAATCCCATTCTCGATTATAAAAAAGTGTCGAGTGGCTCCGCATTACGTCACTGATCAATAATTGAACGATCGAATCGAATCCTTTTGAGAACATGCTCGGGTCCCTATTTTGCGAAACACATGAATAGAAAATCTCAATAAAAAAGAAAGGATTTTCTTTCTGGAGCTCCATGGAGAGAGAATCGCCGACCCGAGATTATAAAAAGTCTTGAGCACAGGTAGCTCCAACTACACGCCTTCTCCATTGCATAAGGCGATCGGGACTTGGACGGGGATTTCCACCAACAACCTTGGAGGGATCCTTTCGTCACCCCGTGAAAAGCAAAGTCAGATTTGCATATCTTGTTAATGTCGACCGGCACAATGCGCTAATAAAGAAAGAATTAAAGCAGAGTCCCGTGGAAAGGACCTTCGTTGCTCATTCACATCTTCTTCTTGGATCTATAATAAGAATCAGCTTTTACGACTTTGAATCGCAAAGCCAAGAACAGCCAGCCATGGCCGCCCAGCCCAACCCCATCCCTCTCCTCACTCCTCACAAAATGGGCAACTTCAGCCTCTCCCACAGGTCTCTCTCTCTTTGTGTTTTCATTTTCAAGCACAATTCCTCTGTCTCTCCCTGAGCTATTCGTGTTGTCATGTCTTGTTGCTTTTAATCCCGAGGAGCGAAACGAACCGCCTCCTCCTGCTTCAGCATCTGCTTATCTTGCTTCTCCATTCTCGAGCGATTGAATGTGCAGTCCTCTTTTAGTTTGTCAGATGTGGACCGCTCACCCGTGATTGTCTCTTGATCTTAACTTGCCTTTTGTTTGCTTCGTGGCACAATACCATCGCAGGATCGTGTTGGCGCCATTGACGAGATGCCGGTCCTACCACACTATCCCTCAACCCCATGCCGTCCTTTACTACTCGCAGCGCACCACCCCTGGTGGCCTTCTCATTGCTGAAGCCACGGGCATTTCAGACACCTGCGCGTATTCCGACACCTCCGCGTATAATTCACCGTTTCCTTGTTTTCTCTCTTTTTCTTGCTCTCCCCATTCACGCACACAAGACATTTCCTTTTGGATTTCTGCCTTCAATAGTGGTTTGATGCAGCGTCGCCATTGAAATATGCTTGAAGGTATCCAGTAACGCCTGGTATTTGGACCAGAGAGCAAGTGGAAGCTTGGAAACCGATAGTCGATGCTGTTCATGATAAGGGCGGAGTTTTCTTTTGCCAGATTTGGCATTTCGGTTGTGCTTCCACCTATAGTAAGAAACCTCTCAATTTGTTTATATGAAAAAACTGCCTTTTGTTTCCTAGAAACTTTCTAGCATTGTAGTTTGAACTTTGATTCACTGTGTTCATGTAGTTGTCAAATGTCATGGGCGAAAGACAAATTAAGAAGCATGTCGATGTGAAAACGAGTGTATTCGCATGTGATTTTCGCTTGAAACGAAACCGCAAGGCGGTCGACGATTGGAGCAAGATATAAGTCCAGTTGGCCGTGCTCTATGGCTTTCACAATGGATCTGCATATGCTCCTGTGCTATGGAAAAGAAAAAGAAAAAGAAAGAAGCAAACCCCAGCCAATTGTAAAACCGCATTTCGGAGAGGGGAGAGATGGATATATAGATAGATCATAGTCCGTCAGAAATTTGTTTGTTAGACTGTTCTCATGCATGGGACCGAGGTTGAGAACATGTAAATCCTATGTATCTCTGTCTCATGTCTGTGCTGGTGTTTTAGTTCGGAAGTCGTGACAATGGATTTCAGCTGACAGCTTATTGAACAGAGAAGACAGACTTTGAAAGAGAAAAATGGTCATTCATTGGCTTTTTCTTTTTGTTCTTTTTCCCCTCATGTGAAGGTTGCATTGTCTAAGCTTCTCCACATGTTAAATGCGCATCTTATGAAAAGAGCATAGTGCTTGAACTCGTGCGCTGCAGGTTATCAGCCGAATGGTGAAGCTCCAATCTCAAGTACGGACAAGGGGGTGACCCCCGGACTCCATGGAGGTGACTGGTCCCCTCCCCGTCGTCTCCGAGCCGACGAAATCCCTCACGTCGTCAATGACTTCAGGCTTGCTGCCCGTAATGCGATTGAAGCAGGTGAGAGGTTCTCATCCTGTATTTATTGACCCGCGATAATCAGTATATTAAGGTAGTTGATACGAAGTGTTAGTGTGCTCATATATACCGAGTGGTCACAGGATTTGATGGAGTGGAAATCCACGGAGCGAATGGCTACTTGATAGAACAGTTCATGAAAGACCAAGTGAACAACAGGACCGACGAGTACGGGGGGAGCCTGGAGGAGCGGTGTCGCTTCGCATTAGAAGTGGTAGAAGCAGTGGTGAATGAGATCGGAGCCAACAGAGTCGGGATGAGGCTATCGCCGTTCACCGATTACATGGAGGCAGTGGATTCCAACCCGGATGCGCTGGGGCTCTACATGGCCGATGCACTCGACAAATATGGATTAGTTTACCTGCATGTGATTGAGCCGAGGATGGTCCAAACAGGGGACAAGCTAGAGACTCCACACAGCCTGTTCCCCATGAGGAAAACCTTCAAGGGCACATTCATCGCGGCGGGAGGGTATAGAAGAGACGACGGGAGTAAGGCAATCGAGGAAGGCTATGCGGACCTGATAGCATACGGCCGCTTGTTCCTGGCAAACCCGGATTTGCCGAGGCGGTTCGAGCTGAATGCACCGCTCAACAAGTACAACAGGAACACCTTCTACACCCGGGATCCGGTGGTCGGGTACACCGATTACCCATTCCTGGAGGTCCCTACATGAAATCCAATATCCATCCACCGATCTGGCTCTATATTTGCAGCGAATGAACTTGGTTGATGTACTACACAGACACACCCCCTAAAGCTCCATCGGTATCATTTTCGTAGTATTCATTCACCAATCTAATAATTATCAAGAGCAGGAAGTGTTCTCTTCTTTCTTTTCTATCATTAAGAGATAATGTTTTCTTTGCCAGATTGATAAAAATGACAGCAGATTTC
Source organism: Metrosideros polymorpha var. glaberrima (assembly GCA_001662345.2). Lineage (NCBI taxonomy): Eukaryota > Viridiplantae > Streptophyta > Magnoliopsida > Myrtales > Myrtaceae > Metrosideros > Metrosideros polymorpha. Next base: position 21,290,712 of record BCNH02000009.1, read on the forward strand.
GTCTAATTGCAGAAATAATCAACATTGGGAACCAATCCCCATCCACCAAGAAATGGATGTCATCGGAGTAATATTAAACATGGAGTCGCTTTGAAGGGGGGAAAAAGGCCCTGTTGACTGACTTTAAAGCAAATAAACATGAGCAACACTCATGTGGGTACACCAACATATGTAAAGCATAGTAAGAAAAAAAGGTGGTTATAAAACATAAAAAAAAAAACGAGGTTCGAAATAAGTAATGGAAAACAAAAATGAAAATGAAAATTAATGCACAAAAAGATTCCAAAGAATCATAATTTTCAAGCTTGGTTCATTGATTATACAAACAAAAGGAAGGTGGTTAAAATAGAGTCAAAATGAGTTGTTAGCATTCAAATTTGAAATTAGTAACTAGAATTCGAGATAAGGGACTTCTTTTTTCGGATTGATACGTAAAATTTCATGAAAACGAAATGGTACTTATTCATTCATTTAAGGGCTAAAGCCACAAAAGATCTTGGTACAATCCGTGTCATGTGTTCCTCAAAATATTTTTCGTGTCACCAAAAATCTCAAACTAGTACACTCATGCCAAATTTATCCCCAAATTAATTTTCGTGTCATAAAAAAATAACGATCTTAATAGGTTTTTGAAACCTGAGAAAGATTTTGGGGAAAAATTATTAGATTTTCCAATCTAAGATTATGTGATATTGGATTTTTTTTTTTTTTGCAACATAGAAATTAGACTAGGTAAATTTGTCACAAGTCTAATAACTTACATGATGTTTCTTCAATTAACTCATATTCTAGCAACAGGACTCAGTTCGTCTTCTTCGACAAACCCTAAAATTTAGGATAAATTTGTTATAGATGTACCAGTTTAAGAATTTTTTGTGGTCAAAAAATTAGTTTGATGTAAATTTGTCACAATTATACCAGTTTGAGATTTTTATGGTATTAACCCTATAATCAATACACACTCCAAGGTTAGTAAAATCCAAATTCGAAAGAACTTCGTTCTTCACTAACCTTTGCATTCTTTTTTGGGATATGTGAGCCAAATGTTTATGCTCACAAGTATACTAATTTTTTATTTTTTGTGGTCAAAAATTAATTTTGGATAAATTTATCACAGGTGTACCAGTTTGAGGTTTTTTGTGCTATTAACCCCATAAAATTATAGTTACAATGAGATTATTATTCTTTAAATAACTGAAAGATCCAGAACCAAATTTAAAACAAAATCCCGCTCCATCAAATTTTGTCAAAGAAACTAAATTGCGGGAAAATGTAGGTACATAAAGGGTTCGAAACACATCCAAATAATGCCCAGTAATCATGAGTAATCGATAATTGCCAATGCATTCAACTGGAGCTTTGTTTTCATTTCCTGTGAACACATAGTTCTCATTTGGCTTTATGGTTTGGATCATAAGGAATCCAATTCTTTTCGAACCAAGCTTTACGCTTCAAGCAATCTTTCTTCAAGAGTTCAATTTCATTACAAAAGTACACTTAATAAGATTGTGTTCTTTCTTGTGGATTTGAAAAGCCTTAGAATAGTTATTCAGGTTGTGTAATCATTTCTTCATGCTCTTTCCACATTTTGTTTTGGAATACTTTTCAGCATCTTAATGACTTAAAAGATGAACAAAATGAGCCTTCTAATTCTTAATCCCGTTTCCTCTTGAATAAGCATACTGGCCAATTCATTCACATTATAATTATCCTTTATAATGTTATAATTCATCTGAAGTGACCCATATTGTTCATGAGGCTAAGAATTAAGTGTGAACTATACTAAAAAGTACACATCTACGTTCATTCCCAAAATCCTTAATTTTGCCGCTAAGTTCGTCATCTCAAGTACATGCCCATACATGATATGTAAATTATCATATTTCGTGGTGGTCAAAGTGCTCATTAATGTACAAGCAAGCGACTTATCAACAATTTGAGAACGTTCTTTCACAAATTTCATAAATTCCTTAACACAATCAACTTTGAGAAGAGTAGACTTTAAGTTATTTGCAACTGTCATTCGCATAAACATTAGGTTTAATCTGTTCAATCTTTCCCAAGCTTTATGGAAAGACTTTTCATTATTGCTACTCTCATCAGCAATAGCGGTTGGTTCTTCAACTTGAAGTACTAAATCAAGATCTATGACACCTAAGTGAAATTAGACTTATTCACACCAATTAGAAAAATTCATTCCATTGAATAAAGAAATAGACGAAGAATGCGAATGAAGAGAAACAAGTACAGATACTGCAAATATGCAAGACAACACTCATACATTAGTGCTTTGAGAATATCACACAATCAGATTCAAATTAAACAATATATGTGCATCATAGTTCTCCTTTGAGTGATCCCACAATATACATTAAACCATAATGATGCTAATAACTTTTATTTGGTAATTATAAATAGACCTCATCAAAATTTATTAGCTATTTTTGGATATACAAATAAATCTAACAAGAGATATTAATTACCAACTATTACGTTCTTAAATTATAAGAAATTGATTAACCTTTGGGTGAATCCCTAAGTTCTTATAATAAATGAAATTCAATATATCCATGACACCAATAAGGATATGTAACATATCAATTTCAGTCGTAGCATCAATTGATCATGGGTAATTGAATAAAACATTATTCAATTTTAAAAATTCAAGAGACCTTAAGGTTCGACCATTTTTGTGACTAAAAGACAATTCATAATTGAAGTTTTAAATTGTAATACACAATAATTGTTTCATAATTTGATTAAACGTTAAGATTTAATCACTTTCATGATAAAATTGTGATAAAGGTGTGAGAATTAAATTATACATCATGGTGCCTTGAAAAGATATGTCAATTCATATGTAAATATATGAATACATATAGCAAAAAAATTAACGTGCTGGAAAACATAAGAATATATATACACCAAGAGCATTAAACCCAAACAATAATTTATGTATGATTTCATTAAGCAAGTACTTGAATTAATAAATTTGATTTATATATATCTATAACGAGCATTACTAGGAGAACATTAACGAAACCATATATATTTTAATAATAGCAAAAATCATGAGATCCTAAATCCTGTTTACCACTATAAGCTAGTTATGCGAAAATTCATAATAGAAAAGATCTAAGATCTTCATGATTTTCACGACAATAAGATTTAAGCATACATTTATCCATAGTAGTAACCTTGATAAAGCAATAACCCTAAGCTTCAATTGTAGAGATAGGAGAAATGATGAAATCCAATTTCTCTCACTTAACCCACTTTTCTTAACATATTTTATTCGATAGAGTATAGAATACAACTTTTCGTTGTCAGTATAGGTGGAGAGAGGACTAGACTTCTTTTATAAGTTATCAATAGATGCCTTCAATAAGTGTCTTATATCAAAGCACATAGAATATTCTATCTTCATAAAAGTTGCAACTTTTCATATGCTATCTTCATAAAAATTACAACATTTCATAGCCAATACGTTTTTAGAATTTGAATAATTATTAAACCATTAATAGTATCATGTGGGCCACAATTATTCTTACAATACGATTATAGTTTTCGAGCCCATATTGTTGTTGTGATCTTTCTCTCTATTTGATATCTGTATGTTGTTGTCATATAACGCGGAAGCCAAGCAAATCTTGCAATTAAATCCACGCTAAATTATTAGAGAAATAAAGGAGGAACAATAAGAATATCAAATATTTACGTGACATCAGTGTCTTCACCCATCGTTACTTTCTTAATTATGGTGGAAATTCAGGGAATTCCTGCGTGAGGAAATGGTGCAGCCGGTATGCTAGTAAGAAACAATCATCTGATATGCACCAAAAGTTGGGCATTGCCGCATTGGATTTTTCTTTGCCAGCTGGAGTTTCTTCAGAATCGAGCGGTGTTGTTCTATTAGCATGGAATGTATGCGCAAAAAGTCACCACCGGAGTCTCATGCAACAAGAACCAATGGCAAGTTGATACTTAGAATCTGTCCTGTAATACAGCTTGCTAGACCAGTGAGATGTGATCCTAATGAATGTCTAGGAAAGTTACATTTGTTTAAAGGGTCATTCATGGCCGACATATTACTTGGTAAACTAATTTTATGAACCAATTATTAGCATTGCTTGCAAAGAAAAGTCCTTTCATTGGGGGCAGTTGAGAGTGCTAATCATGCATTTATTTTTAATCCCATTCTCGATTTTAAAAAATGTCAAGCGGTTCCGTATTACCTCAAAAATCAATAATTAAGTCCATGGACCCCTTTTGAGAACATGCTCGAGTCCTTATTTTACCAACACATGAATAGAAAATTTCAACAACAAAAAAGGGGTTTTTCTTCCCAAACACGAGATTATAAAAAGTTATAAGTAGAAGTTGCTCCAAATTCACCCTTCTCCATTGCATAAGGTGATCGGGACTTGGACAGGAATAAGATGGAAGAGGAGTGATTTTCTCTCTCATAAACGTTTAATTTTGTAGGATTACCGTCAATCGTTTCAAGAGTTTAATGTGTCACGCGAAAGCGTGATTTAATATTATATATACTTTAACAATTCGTTTCGCATGTGGTTGGATTTTAGCCTAAGATTGAAACGTACATATATATATATATATATAATATGGGAGATGAATAGGAACTTGGAAAAATATAAATATCATTTTGATATTGTGAAATTCTTTGAGATCATAAAGACCTATTCTAAAAATTGAAACTGTTGGAAGAATGAGTGGTATATATATATATTCTAAGGATAAATCAAAAGCGGAAAGGAAAAGGAAAGTGAAATGACTAGAAAAAGAGAAGATGTGTGGTCTTGGCAAAAGCCGCCACTCTTGGAGGAATGCGGGCCTCACCCATGAAAACGAAAGTAAAATTTGCATGTTTTGTCAATGTCAACGAGGTCTGTGCACTAATCAAGGAAAAATTAAAGCAGTCACATGGGAAGCACCTTCGTTGCACATTCAACCTTTTCTTTTCCTATTATTATTTATGATTAATATTACGAAAAACTCCAAATCAATATATCTGTGACGAAATTATCTCAAATTAATTTTTTTACCACAAAAAACCTCAAATTGGTACACTTGTGACAAATTTATCATCCGTTAGTTTCTATTAAATTAGGTTAATATCACGAAAAATCTCAGATCGACACACTTGTAACAAACAAAGGGTAAAATTCCAAATGGTACATCCCATCAACTGCCACGTGTCATCCAACTCAGCAACTTGACGGTAAAATTTGACGGAAACTAATGGAGGATAAATTTGTCGCAAGTATACTAATTTGGGAGTTTTTTATGATCAAAACATTAATTTTGAGTAAATTTGTCATATATTTATCAATTTGAGATTTTTTGTGGTATTAACCATATTATTTATGTTCCAACCCTGCTTGCCAAAATTTACATCTTCTTGTCAGATCTATAAGAACCAGCTTTACAACTTTGAATCGCAAAGAAGACGAATAACACAGGTTGAGAGCTCGAGACAGCAAAAGCCAAGAACAGCCATGGCAGCCAACCCCATCCCTCTCCTCACTCCTCACAAAATGGGCAACTTCAGCCTCTCCCACAGGTCTCTTTCTCTCCCTGAGCTATTTGTGTTGTCATGTCTTGTTGCTTTTAATCCTATGGAGCGACGCGAACCGTCTCCCCCTGCTTCAGCATCAGCTTATCTTGCTTGTCCATTCTCGAGTGATTGAATGCGCAGTCCTCTTTTAGTTTATCAGATGTGGACCGCTCACCCGTGCTTGTCTCTTGATTTTAACTTGCCTTTTGTTTGCTTCGTGGTACAATATCATCGCAGGATCGTGTTGCCGCCATTGATGAGATGCCGGTCCTACCACACTATCCCTCAACCCCATGCCATCCTTTACTACTCCCAGCGCACCACCCCCGGTGGCCTTCTCATTGCCGAAGCCACGGGCATTTCTGACACCTCCCTAGGGTTGGTTTACTTCACCGTTTCCTGCTCTCCCCATTCATGCACACAAGACAATTCATTTCCGATTTCTGCCTTCAATAGTAGTTTGATATAGCGTCGCCATTGTAAAATGCTTGAAGGTATCCAGGAACGCCTGGTATTTGGACCAGAGAGCAAGTGGAAGCTTGGAAACCGATCGTGGATGCTGTTCATGATAAGGGCGGAGTTTTCTTTTGCCAGATCTGGCATGTCGGTCGTGTTTCCAGCTATGGTAAGAAAACCTCTCGATTTGTTTATGTACTGTAGAAGTATATGAAAAAACTGACTTTTGTTTCCCCGAAAATTTCTTGCACTGTAGTTTGAACCTTGATTCACTGTGTTCATGTAGTTGTAATGGTTGAAAGACAAATTAATAGGCATGTTGATGTGAAAACGAGTGTACTGGCATGTGATTTTTGCTGGCAAAATTATCAAAATCTATTGTAATTGTGTCAATTTTGTCTTAAACCATTTTTTTTGCCAATTCAATCATAAACCTTTTGTATTTGTGTCAATTCAGTTCATCTGGCCAGCGAGCGTTGATGTGGTGTCGCCGGCTAATGCGCACAATTTTTAATAATATCTTATCAATTTTCTTAATTAATTTTTTTCCTTCCTTCTTTGTTTTAGCTTGTGGTTGGCGAGGGTCGCCAGAGCTTACCGGCCATTGGGCAAGGGCCGGGAAACCCACGCTCGCCGTGGCTACCCTTATGTGGCCTCGCCCAAATCTGAGCTAGGGCAGCCTCACCAGCCACAGGCGAAGGCGACCTCGCCCAACCTCTACCTCGACTCGCTCCAATCCTGCCATTTCTCATTTCGTTTTCAAGTTAGTTTCTTTTGGTGGTACCAAACGAGCGAGTGGGATTGAATTTGCAGCTCCATTTCGTCGACGTCCACGTCGATACACTCATGGGTCGTCGTCATCAACAGTAACCCCACACCAATGGGTCACAAGGTGTAGCCATGGCCTCGCCAACCTCGGGCAAGGCCACCTTCACCTGCGGCCAACAAGGCCATGGCCCAGGGCAAGGGCCGTGACCCTCACCAACGGCCAATGAGGGCTTCATGGGCCTCTCCCAGTGACTGGCGAGCTCCGAAGACCCTTGCCGGCCACAAACAGAAACAAAAAAGGAAGAAAAAAATAAATTAAAAAAATTAAATTTTGAAAATAATATTATTAAAATTATTCAGCGCCGGCCAGCCAAATAGACTGAATTGGCACAAATGTAAAATGTTTAGTACTGAATTGGGCACAATTACAATAAGTTTAGAACTGTTTTGATAATTTTTTTGATTTTCGCTTGGAACCGCATTACGGTTGATGATTGGAGCTAGGTATTGTCCAGTTGGCCGTGCTCCTATGCTATGGAAAAGCAAAAAATGAAAAGCAAACCCCAGCCAACCGTAAAACGGCATTTCCAGAAGGGGAGAGATGGATATATAGATAGATCATAGTCCGTCAGATATTTGTTTGTTGGACTATTCTCATACATGGGGTTGAGGTTGAGAACATGTAAATTCTATATATCTCTATTTCATATCTGTGCTGGTGTTTTAGTTAGGAAGTCATGACAATGAATTTCAACTGACAACTTCAAGCATGACAACTATTCCATTTCTCTATTTCTAGTCCAGAAATAGATTTAGAACAGATTTAGATCAAAAAATCATTTGGTAACATTATTTCATTTTTTCTATTTTTGGAACAAATAAAAACTCTTATTTCTCTCTTTTCACGACTCACTCTCCTCTCTCTCCCAGCTTCTCACCTCCTCTGTCCCCTCCGCCGCCTCCCCCCTCCCCTTCGCCGCCACCGCCGCCATTAGAGAAATAGAAATTTTATGCTGTTATCAAATATTTTATTTTGAGAGTAGAAATTTTGCGTCGTTATCGAACGCGTTTCTCTACTCAGAAACTCATTTAGGGATTAGAAATTTTAAAAAAAAATGGCTAGAAATTAATTTCTAAAATAGTATGGTTATCTTTCCCGTCTTTATTGAACAGAGAAGAGATAGACTTTGAAAGAGAAAAGTGGTCATTCAATTTCACTGTGGTCCAAAAGAAAAGGATGCATTGGCTTTTTCCTTTTTTCTTTCTCCTTGTCTTATCTCATATGAAGTTGCATTGTGCAGCTTCTTTCGCATATTAAATGTGCACGGTATGAAAAGGATTGCTGCAGATCGCAGGTCCTGAGCATAGTGCTTGAACTCGTGCGCTGCTGGTTATCAGCCGAATGGTGAAGCTCCAATCTCAAGTACGGACAAGGGGGTGACCCCCGGACTCCATGGAGGGAACTGGTCCCCTCCCCGTCGTCTCCGAGTCGACGAAATCCCTCACATCGTCAATGACTTCAGGCTTGCTGCCCGTAATGCGATTGAAGCAGGTGAAGTGTTCTTATCCTGTTTTTATTGACCCGCGATAATCAGAATATTAAGGTAGTTGATACGAGGTGTTACTGTGCTTATATATCCCGAGTGGTGACAGGATTTGATGGAGTGGAAATTCACGGAGCGAATGGCTACTTGATAGAACAGTTCATAAAAGACCAAGTGAACGATAGGACCGACGAGTATGGGGGGAGCCTGGAGAAGCGGTGTCGCTTCGCATTAGAAGTGGTAGAAGCAGTGGTGAATGAGATTGGAGCTGACAGAGTCGGGATGAGGCTATCACCGTTTGGCGACGACATGGAGACAGGGGATGCCAACCCGGATGCGCTGGGGCTCTACATGGCCGATGCACTCGACAAATATGGATTAGTTTACCTGCATTTGATTGAGCCGTGGATGGTCCCAACAGGAGACAAGCTAGAGACTCCACACAGCCTTTTCCCCATGAGGAAAGCCTTCAAGGGCACATTCATCGTGGCGGGAGGGTACAGAAGAGACGAGAGGAATACGGCAATCGAGGAAGGCTATGCGAACCTGATAGGATACGGCCGCTTGTTCCTGGCAAACCCAGATTTGCCGAGGCGGTTCAAGCTGAATGCACCGCTCAACAAGTACAATAGGAACACCTTCTACACCCCGGATCCAGTGGTCGGGTACACCGATTACCCATTCCTGGAGGTCCCTGCATGAAATCCAATATCCATCCACCGATCCAGCTTTGTATTTGCAGAGAAACGCGATTGATAACGATACATCCTTAAAGCTCGATCGGTATCATTTCGTAGTATCCACCAATCTAATAAAGATGAAGAACAGGAAGTGTTCTCTTCTTTCTTTTCTATCATTAAGAGGTAATGTTTTCTTTGCCAGATTGATAAAAAGTGACAGCAGATTTCGTCTATTCGCAGAAAAAATCAACATTGGGAACCAATCCCATCCACCAAGAAATGGATGTCATCGGAGTAATATTAAACATGGAGTCGCTTTGACGGGGGGAAAAAGGGCCTGTTGACTGACTTTAAAGCAAATAAACATGAGCAACGCCCATGTGGGTACACCAACATATGTTAAGCATAGTAAGAGAAAAAGGTGCTTATAAAACATAAAAAAAAAATGAGGTTCGAAATTTGGAATGGAAAACAAAAATGAAAATTAATGCACAAAGGTTCCAAAAAATCGTAATTTTGGGCTTGGTTCATTAATTATATAAACAAACGGAGGGTGGTTAAAACAGAGTCAAAATGAGTTGTTAGCATTCAAATTTGAAATTAGTAACTAGTATTCAAGATAAGAACTTTTTTATTACTCATACGCAAAATTTCATGAAAACAAAATGATACTTATTCATTCATTTAGGGGCTAAAACCACAAAAGATCTTAATACATTCGTGCCCCATTTTCCTCAAAAAAAAATTTGCGTCACCAAAAATCCCAAACTAATATACCCATACCACATTTATCTCAAACTAATTTTCACGTCACAAAAAAATTAGTGATCTTAGCAGGTATTCGAAACTTGTGAAAGATTTTAGGAAAAAATTAGCAGATTTCCCAATCTAAAATTATGGTGATTTTGATTTTTTTTTTAAAGACACAAAAGTTAGATTAGGTAAATGTGGCACCGATGTACCGGTTTGAGATTTTAGGTGACAAAAAAAAATTATTTTGGTATAAATGTGAGAAGACTATATTAATTTAGGATTTTCGTGAAGGGAAAATAATTTCAGGCAAATTGAGGATTTTTTTCTAGTATTAGCCATTAATTTAATTGCAAGGTCAGAGAGATGGGCCAAGGAAGTAAAAGATTTGGGCCAAGTGCCGGTCGGGTTTAAGGTTGACAGTTCCATTCTGGCTGGCAACCAAAACCCGAACCCCTCTTTTCTTTTTTTTCTTTTTTTCCTTTTAATTTTTCGTAGATATTAATCATTATTAATTTCGAAAGGAACAGGAGAAAAGAAAAAGAAAAAGAAAATGGGAGGAATAATAATAGCAACCGCAACAGACAGGAGAGAGCAGTTCGATTTTTTTTTTTTATCAAAGCGAAGAAACCTCGGCGTTTGCGGTGTTTTCAAATCAAAGTCTCCTCCTCTTCTTCTTCTTCTTCTTCTTCTTCTGCGGCCCGTTGGTTCTCAGTCGAGTCGAGTTCGCTTCCCGCTGAAGAAGGTCGTCCCTCCCCATCCGTTTCCGCTCCTCCTTCTCTTCCTCCGACCCCCCCAACCCAACCAGAGGAGAGGGAGAGGGAGATAGAATGGCGAGGAGAGCCGAGGAAGAGTACGATTACCTGTTCAAGGTGGTGCTGATTGGCGATTCCGGCGTCGGCAAATCCAACCTCCTCTCCCGATTCACTCGCAACGAGTTCTGCTTGGAGTCCAAATCCACCATCGGCGTCGAATTCGCCACCCGCACCCTCCAAGTATGCCCCTCTTCGCCTTCCCTCTGCTCTCCTTAGATCTCTTCTTGTCTCCCATCGTTAGGACCCTCCACTTCGTCCAACTCCCCTTTGCTTCCTACTCAATCACCGTGATCCACATCCACAGAGACGCACGCCCGCACCCGTTTCGGAAATCGGAGCCCCTCTTCTTGAGGTTTAGATGCACGGGACTTGGTTTCTTGAACTCGATCTCCCTTTCTAACGTCTTTCTTAGTGATTCGTTGACTGTTTGTTCTTCTGATTTATGCCATCGTTGATGTTTCTCTTCCTTCCGCTTCCTCTTACTTTAATTCCTGGAATCAGTGTGTTCGCCAATCGTTTACTTTTGTTCATTATGGTGGAAATTCATGGAATTCCTGTATGTAAAAAATGGGTATGCTAGTGAGAAACAATCATCTGATATGCACCAAAAGTTGGGCATCGGCGCATTGGATAGCTTATTAGGTTTTTTCTTTGCCTCCTGGAGTTTGTATCGAATGTATTCGCAAAAGGGACCACCGGATTCTCATGCAACAAGTAGCTATGGCGAGACACTTGAATCTGTCCTGTAATATAGCCAGACCAGTGAATATGTGATCCGAGTACATGTCTGGAAAAGTTACACAGTTTGTATCATTGTCGAGAGATCGTGGTTGCACACTGCGTAGATTTCAAGCCATCGGGGTTTGAGAGTACTTTAACAAAAGATGAATTCACGATGATCTTTCATTCTTCCTCTGTCTCAGACCCGCGGTGCTTCAGAGTTAAATTTTCTTCCTGATCCTTTAACAGGAAGATGATTACCGGCATTTCAACTTGTTTTTCAAGTTCATTTGGTTAAGATTAAAGTATTTCTTCTCTTCTTCCACATAGCAGTGCGTCTGAATTGATATGTAGTTATCAAAAAGTTCCTCCATGGGGTCTTTGGTTCCAAGTAATCACTAGTGCATGATTTTGCTCTTCGATCAGGTTGAGGGAAGGACTGTGAAAGCACAGATATGGGACACCGCTGGACAGGAGCGATACAGAGCAATCACCAGTGCCTACTACAGGGGTGCCCTTGGGGCTCTTCTAGTATACGATGTGACAAAGCCAACTAGTTTTGACAATGTGAGTCGATGGCTGAAGGAGCTGAGGGACCATGCCGATTCCAACATTGTCATCATGCTAATTGGGAACAAGACTGACTTGAAGCACCTTAGAGCAGTGGCCACTGAAGATGCCCAGAGTTATGCCGAGAAAGAGGGTCTCTCGTTCATTGAGACGTCTGCCCTCGAAGCAACGAATGTCGAGAAGGCTTTCCAGACTATTCTCTCAGAGATATACAGGATAATTAGTAAGAAGCCTCTGTCCTCAGAAGAGCCTGCGCCTGCCAACATCAAAGAAGGGAAAACCATCGTAGTTGGCGAATCAGAAGCCAACACGAAGAAGACATGCTGCTCTTCATCTTGAAGATCATCCTATGGTCTTTGCCCTTACCATTGTGCTCCTTGTTTCTTCAGTTTCCCTGCTGGTTTATATCATGTCCCTGATTTTTTTTTCTTTCTTTCTTTTCCAATTTTTTGACAGTTTGCATGATTATTATTGGGTCATTTGACGGTCTTTTGTGATGGCTTGAGTTATATTGTTCTTTATGATGAGTTATAGGAAATTTTCCTCAGCTAAGAGTGTGTGTGTAGAAGAATATTGGAATGTTGAAGTGTGTGTTGAGGGTGAATATTTAAAAAGGGAGCTGTATGGTTCTCTTGTTTGAGGAGTAAGAGTTGAGAAACTCACTTCAATGTCATGATCTTGTGGGTAAATTTCTAATGATGCGAAACAGAAACAATAAAATAGGAAGGAAAAGGTTAGGCTCTCTTACTTTTTTGCGTTAACCATATCATCCAAAGTATAAGACGACTGCACTCTGCTCATCAAGCTCATTATGGAACAGTCTTTCATCATTAACTGTTGGATTACGGATTATGATGAGGAGCAGACGGCTTGGTCCTTTATCTAGTTGAATGAAAATGACCACCAACGATTTTATTGTGAATGCGAATGCAACTTTGAGTCCATGGGCTGTTTGTATCCTCGACATCCTGAATTTTTCTTCTCATATTCCATGGGTTACCTAAAGAGAACGCATGGAAGCACTGAACAAGGCGGAGCTTTGAACAGACTATGGTGTATGAACCAACCGAAGATATAAGAAAAGTGAAATAGCCCATATGCATTTACATTGCAGGGAGAAAAGTTATGTTTATGACAAGGACTACAGCAACACATGCTTATTTATACGCTCGAAACTCTGTCCTAGACCCATGTCAGCGGTCCTGTGGCCACTCCATGAACATGAAAAACCCGGATTCCATGAGAAAGAAATCCGAAAATTTTGCCTTGGCCTCTAATTTAGAGTGGACAGAAGGGCATGCTGGACTCGCCCCTGTGGCTAGGGATGATGAAGTGCCTCAACCTCCCTTCCTGTTTTTTCATGTAACCCTCACACAAGAATGCCTTGGAGAACTTGTCTTCCACGGACCTGTTAACGTCGTGCACAAACACATCCGTCTCTCCATCGTTCCTATTCCTAGCCATCATCCCAGCCGTGTATATTGCCGTCATCCTCCCCGGTGCCTCCTCATAGTATCCCGTTGGCGCATCAACCATGATAAGGTCCCATTTTATCTCGTAAACTTCAGTTGGCAAGCCTTTAAGTGCGAGTTGGCACATGGAGTATCTAGGGTCGCTCACCACCATGCACTCCGGCACCTTCCCTGCTTCTATTAGGTTATCCGCCTGGTTCACCTTGCTATCATAGGTCGCGTGATATGACTCCAGCATTGGAAACCTTCGTCTGATTTGCTCTATCCATGCCTCGTCTTCTTCTAGGAAGATGGTTCGCCCGCCGTAGTTGAGGGAGCTCCACATGAGGCTGTCATGGCCGAGTCCGAACACGAGGAAGTTGCACGGGGATTTCTTTTTGAGGACTCGGGCAGTCACTGAGATCTCCTTGAGTGTTTGTTGCGGGGTGATGGTCGAGGTTGTGTAGTGGATGAGAGCTTGTGCTAATGGATTCGGGATCTTGGAACAAGTCGGCAAGCAATCGGATGCTTTTGCTTCCGATGAGGCTTTGAGGGAGGAGTTTTGCGAAACGGAAGAGGAGACATCATGGGTAGAGGAAAAGCTTGATCTCAAAATGAAGACAACGAGGAAAGCGAGGAAGATGCCGAGGAGAAGGAACTTGTGGTTGAGGGGGTAATTGCCCTTGGGCTTCATGCTTCTTAGTTCTACCCTTAGTATTGATCCTGGAAGCAACAAAAAAGAACTATCTGCTGTCGAATGCGAAGCAAAAGAGAGGTTGAATCTCGGGTTATAGAAGCTAGGGAGTCTTAAATGGGAGAAGATAGGACACCTAAGTTGTCATGCTTAGATACGAAGGGAAGAAACATCGGGTGTTTTGAAGAAGACAAGAGAGCTACCAGTACTAGTTGTGCTAATTAAGCAACGCCTTGTTGGTGGATCCGAAGTGATGATATGAGCTTACCTTAGATTTCATATTCAGGTTGGTGTTATAGGAGGTTGGTCCGACGACAAAACACTCCTTAGCATGGGAGGGAGGAGACAAATTATTCGAAATGCAATGCCCCACTTTAATCTAGCGAGGCTGACCCTCGCTAGTGGCTAGCAAGGGCGAGCTTCGCCAACGCCAGTGAGGTCATCCTCGCTAGCAGTCACCTTGGGCTATCGAGATTTGACGAAAGAAAAAGGGAAAGAGAGAGAAGAAAAAATCGAAAAAATATTACTAAAATTTGATCGAATTGACTGAATTAGCACAATCGTAAAAGGTTCAAGACTCAATTGGCCAAAAAAAAATGTTTACAACTAAATTGTCATAATTACGATAAATTTGTAACTTTTTTGGTAATTTTCCCAATACCTCCTCTATGTTCAGCTCTTTTTGTCTATTTCTATAGGTCGTTGTGAACTTGCAATCGCGAGGGGATTATTGAGAAAATAATTCGTTGTTCTTTTATTGCTCAAAGATAATTTTTTTTATTTACTCTACTAATAATTAGCATTTCAAAAGGAAAAAAAGGAGACAAAAAAGTGTAGCTTCTCTTGAAGGGCAAGGGTGCAAAATTAATTTTTACGGTTGGAACAAAAAAATTTAAGTCATAGAATAACTGTCATCTACATTAAACTGAAGTTCCAACCACCCATCACATGTTCAACACACAAAGACAACACTTCCAGAGTTGAACCTATATCTCCTGGCCTAACAATTTACAAAAGACCAACTCTAATATAAAAGCGGGACGCTTCCAAGTCCTACATAAGTGTTGATAGTGCTATTGCTATACAAAAAGAAGAGGATATTTCCCACGCAAATCAGCAGAAAGATAGTTAAGGTTACTGGCGGCGTCCCGCCCCACCACTCCTCCTCACCTGCAGCAAGCACGCAATTAGACAAGCAGAGTTGTTATAAACCAATAGAGAATCCCAGCAAGTAATGGATATTTAGACGCGATTATCATCACGATACTTGCTAGATATTTGGAAGGACCAGAGGATCTTTTATGTCCACACTTCCTCTTATCCGATCCACAACTACAGTCTGACTTGTATGGCAGCCTTTCTGTACATACTGTTATGTACGGGAGTCGCACAATGCAGCTCATGCTGCAATTTCCACGTTTACGGACATAATTATTGATGAAAAAATCACAACTTTTCCTAATGAAGCTCTCTTTAGGTAAGAAGAATCATGAACAAAAAAGTCCAATTGTACACCACTCTGCTTTTCTTTAGGGGGTCTGCTTAATATACATCCAACACTCCAAATAAGCAAAAGAACAAGCAGCCAACACAGCATCATGGGAAAGAACAGAGCGCCTTATTTGACATGCACCTCACACACACGAGTCAAATAAAGTGATGGAAGAAAAGAAGTGCAAGGTCGTGCTTACCAGGGGAAATTGTATAAACGCTCTTGGAATTCATGCTGGGCACTTTGAGCCGCTTCGTGCATGATGTCAACACTGGTTCTCAACATTGTGATTTCAGAATCTTTCTCCTCCTTCTCTGCTAAGGCTAGTATCAGTTCGTCTTGAAAACGCCTCATCTCCTTAATGATCTTTTCAACCTTTTCCTCGAGTTTGACTTTCTCATTCTTAAGCCCTGAGATTTGAGTTTCAGCTTCATCCCACTTTTTGTCAAGCTTTTCTAGTCCATCTTTTATCGAAAGCAGCCCTGTCAAATGACTCTTGATGACAGGAGCATCAAAACCATGCACCTCCAATTCTACAAGGTCTTCCAAACAGGTAGTAAATCTACTTTTGGGATCAGTGATCTTCAATTTGGAAGCCGTCTGTACTGTGTTGGCAAAAGTCACCATCTTGGCAATGGCCAGTCCTTCGCGACATCCTGCTTTGGTATCACTCAAAGGTAGAAAATGAGGTGCTTGAGGGAACTTTTGGAATACTTCCAAAGCCTCCACTGCTTTCCATACTGGTGAGGTTTTCACAAAAGGCAACGCCGGCCTTTGACCCTCATCCTCAAGGTCCTCATCCTCCTCAACCTGAATAATCTCTATTGCCTCATTCACTTGGTTCGCCCCACCAAGACGAGAATGTTCTAGATTAAACAAAAGCAAAAAAGTCCATTCAAGTGAAACAATTCTTTTCCTAAACTAATTTAAAAGGTACTTTAAAAGCCCACGTGCTTACCAGATTTATCCAATATTTGAGAGTGCAATTCTTCGAGCAACAATCCTTTGACCCCGGACTTGGTTATGTTCCCTACAGTGACATCTTCTACTACTTTTGCGACACTATGCTTTTCAGAAGCTGCAGCTAACATTTCAGCAGATGCATCTTGAGAACCTATGATGAGAAAATGGGAATCAAAGCGAGAAAAAATAGGCCAGACCAAATTCTCACAGCTTCTGCAGATGCGTGCTGAATAGAATATGTCTCTCAGCTCAGCTATTTATTCCCATGGTTGCGAGACTGTATATCATGAAAGCACGTTTGGTTTGGATACTTAAGTAGGCAGGGTATTCTAACTAAAGTCTCTCAACTCAGTTACTCAGTTGCATGATATCTTGTGAAGAGAGAGGATATGTCTTTGACATGTGTTCCCTGAAATTCAAAGTAAGAACAAAAGGCCTTGAATGTTGAACCTGCTTGGTGGAGGCTCAGAGAAAAGCTTTTGATGGCTAGAGTATGTAAATATGTATTTGAATGGCAGCAAGATATTAGATTATTTGCATCAAATCAAGTTGTACATGCCGAAACCAAAGCCATTATTCACTTATGTCAAAAGGATCTATCCTGGTACCAGCAAAGAGAACAAATTATGTTCGTGATAACACTAAAAGTATACAGTTTCACTAATGCAATCTTCTTAAACTTACCATCAAAGACTTCAGCTACGATTGGCGTCTGGGCAACAAGGGCCTTACCACTCGAATGTTCCACTGGAGTCACTGGGAACCCCAGTCTATTGGCCGCAGAAGATGCGTCATCTGCTCTCTCCTTGTTGCCTACATAGTAATCCATCAATATTTCTTGTGAAAAAGAGAGCAAATACTAGCAGCTTAGAATGACTATACCTGTCCTTGAAGCATTTTCAGTCCCGGCATAAAACTTCACAAGCCTACGTCTCTTTACCTGCTGACTCCTTCCCGTGTCCTTGCTTGAAGAAGTACACTTTTTTTCACTACGAGGTTCATCTAGCTGCGGAATTAACATCCAGCAGGAGGAAAAAAATACATGACGGTTCAGTTGAAGGAATGAAGAAAAGATATTCATAGAAACGTTAAAATATAAATATGCACTAAGGGCGTCAAATTTGATGATAATACTAATCGATTCTGTCATGTTACCAGCTGCACTTACTGTTTTAAGCTTCTTCTTGGGAGGGAGAAAACGCAGGGAACCCTTGCTGGAGTGCCGCTGCTCTGTCTCCGCCTTCTCACAGGAGCCGACGGTTGAAGAAGGCGACATCTCATTAGGAGTAGATTGCTTGGTTGAGCATGGCATAGGTGTGGTGACCAAAACTTCAGTATCCTCTCCGGAAAGGGCAATCAGCTCATTGAGATGGTCAGATAATCCCTGCAAGCAAAATCAGAATATAAAGCCCCAAGAATTGAACCACGCAAAATGGTGAAGAGTGATAAATTGGAAAACCCCAACAGGACAGTTTCCTCTCTCTCTCTCTCTCTCCTTTTCTTTTTCTCACCCCTCTTTTGCCATGGAAACCTGCCGTGAATATGGATTTGTAGAGCTGAGAGCCATTGTAGTTTGCAAGAACAGGAATGGGCGAGGATGCTTAAGGGAGGGAGGTGGAGGAAATCATGCAGTAAGCAACCTTCACATCACGGTAGTAGCCTAACAACGTACATGGAACTCACAAAGCTGTTGGGACTTCATTTCAATCAAACCCATGATAAACGTTATCCTAGGTTAATCCGAAAGGCGTGATACCCAAAAAAAAAAAAACAGACAAGGCGCTACGCTGGCCATGAAAGGAAACTAACCGACGCATCCATTACAAACAGAAAAGAAAGAGAGGAAAGGGGGGAAAAATAAGTACCGGGAATTTAGGGGGAAGACTCCATTCGCCCTTGAGGAAATCCCGGTGCAGCCTCAATCGGTCGCGGGAGAACTCGAGGACATGGGGTGGGTCCTCGAAAGCCACCAAGTATTTGCCTTGCTTCGTGATCCTCGCAATCACTCCCGTCCACCACCCGTCCCGGTCGTAAGTGTCCACCACCAATTTCTCCTCCATGGCCACCTCCTCCACCTCTCCCTCTCCCGGAGGCAAGGGCCGGATGAATGTGACGTCGCAGTACTCCCTCAGCGGCGACCGGCCGTCTTCGGCGAGGAGGGTGGTGTACTCGATCAAGGTGAGCCGCTTCTTCTTGAACTTAGATTTGTGGTGCAAGGGGGGCTCGACGACGACGGCGTCAAACCAGGCGCCCTCAAAGCCCTGCTCCTTGCTGGTGACCTCCACGCGAGACCCTTTGCTCCAGTACTCCGCGCTACCCATGTCCTCGTCGCCGCAGAAATGCCGGAGACGGCGATGCCTGAAAGAATGGGGTCGATTCCTCGCACAGACGAGAGGGGGAAGGCGAAATGGCTACGGGTACTGTTACAGAGCAGTCTGCACGGTGAGCGTCCGATGCCACGCGCTTGCTGTGGACTGTGGAGACTTGTAGGGGTACAGCTGGCCATAAAATTGTTCACGCATTTTTCAGCTTGTCGATTTTACAAATGACTTGTGTCGTGGACTCTCCAATAAATCAGTTCTCTTTTGATTTAGCGGACAGGATGTGATCCGTCTCCCCAAGCCATATCGAGTAAGGGTGAGCAAAGTGGATCAAACCGGCTCGGACCGGCCGATTTGATCCTGTCCTTGAGAGTATCGATTCGATTTTCGATCCCTATAAATAAAATTGGTGGCTGGGTGGTGTGGTGGACCAATATATATATATATATATTAGTTTTATTATTTTGACCATTAGTTTTTTTATAATTCGAAAGAGTTTTTTATAAAGATTCTTTCATGGGATTAATGGAGAGTATATGTTCAGTGTCTTATTGAGCTTTGCTCTTTGAAAAGTTATCCATGTCTCCTTCTTACCTTTGGAAAAATGCATTTTTCTTTTTTTTTCCCTCACGCGTAATATTCATAATGCTATTTTCATACCTCTTAAAGGAAATACAAAATCCACATGTAGCATATGGCCGGCAAATTGCCCTCTTCTGAACAATTTGCAATTCTTGAAAAATTAACAAAAAATATGGGTTGAACCCACTTTCCCTTAGAGAAGATAATATTTAATTAACTAGTTATAAATATAAACATCGTTTGCTTGCGTGCAAATTTAATCACAAATAGATTTCGGTGATATATATATTCATTATCCACCTATCACAAAACTAATTATAGAAATTGACGTAAAAGAAAAGCCCTTGTGAAATTATAAATTGGACTCTTATTTCACACATCGACAATAAAAAAATAATTGGAATGCAAAAAAAGACACGGTATTGCAATGGAAGTCATTAATTCCTTTCATTAGCATAGTAAGTAAATTACATGACTGCCATCGGATGCGTCGCATGTATAAAAAATTAAAATGCAAAGAAGGACACGGTATTTGTTTATCGGTCTTACTGGAACCGGACCGAACCGAACCACTGGTCTAGGTCCGATTCGATCCCCGATCTCGAAAATTTAGGGATTGGGACTATTGATTCGGTTTCTAATTCTATACGGGAACCAGATTAACCCGGATCATACACACCCCTAATATCGAAGACACATTCCTCTGTCGAGACTTGGTGTATTCAAAATTTTACTTCCCATCGACACTTCAATTTAAGATTATAAGGAGACTAGTAAACTCTTTTGTCGTGTAAGCTAACGCCTTATTTTTATCATTTAACCTAATATTAGGAGTTGTTAAGAAAACAAAAAAAAACTCCTCTATACGAGTAGTTACCTGACGCTAATGGAGATTAACTTGGTATTTTTAGTTGCACATGCTTAATTTTCTTTTTTCTTCCCTTCGAAATCACATTTCAAGATAGTTGTGACAATCGCAAGGAGCGCCAAACTTGATATTCATGGCGCTCCAATTGTTGCTATGTGCAAAAAAAAAAATTAAATTATAATTTTTGAATGATTTGAATTAATTGAGTGATGAACCGTACCATACTAAATAGGGATGAGTGCATTATAAGTCTTAAAACTTATCGAAAGTGCAATCGATTCTTAAAATTTTTCAAAATGTAGTCGAGTTTTAAAAATTGTTATGAAAATGCAATCGAGTTCTAAAACTTTTCAAAAAGTGTAATCAACAAAATGACTTGATTAAATCAATTTGATAGGTTTTAGGGTTTGCTTGTACTTTTTTGAAAGTTTTAGAACTCAGTTGCACTTTCGCGATAAGTTTTTGAATTTAATTGCACTTTTCGAAAGTTTGATGACTTGATTGCGCTTTCAAGTTTTAGAACTTTCAATGTATTTATCCTTATTAAATAACAGAGAAAAGTAACTTTAAGACGGTTAACGTTCATCTCATCTAACATACACAATTCTCTTGAAGATTTTAAAGTTTTCATACAATCGTTTTCATTTTAGAATTATCCCGACTCATTTCCCAAAATACCCTAATTACAACTTTTGCTTACTTTTTTTTGTCAATCCTATATTTAACTCTTTCCTCTCTAAGTTTTTGCTTTGTCTCTCACAATACGCGAGAGTCGAACCTCGCATTTATGATACTAGCGTCCTCACTCCTCAATCCATTTACTAGGGTTGCATGCCTATTGGCATGTGGTTTGGGTATTGGGTCAAGCCCGTAACGGGCAGCCCAATCGGACCCAAAATTCAGCAAGAGCATGTGCCAACACAGGTTGCAAATGCGAATCATAGCCAGTCTCGAGGGATTCAATTGGATTCCAAGTCTTTATCAATGAGGATTAGCAATCCAGATTACGTGGCCATGGACGAATTTCAGTTGCTACCAACCTACTTGGCGATTCCATTACCACAACTAAGAATCGTGTCAAATATAACCGAGCCGTGTCATTTGATTGCGGACTGGCATTCCCATTTCTTGGCACACATCTAGTTTCTAATCGCCTCGATTAATTAAAGAAAACTCGATTTAACAATAGAAAAAAAAAATTGCCACTCCGGTTCGACTCGTCTCTTGTGCTAACTAGTAATTACGACTCGATTAGGAGTCTGGCGTGGATTGGCCGGCTGGTTCTCTCTCTTTCTTTCTTTTTGGTCATAAGGCCTGCTTTTAATGCGGTTGATTTTTGACCCCAAAAAAAATGCAGTTGAGCATGAGCCCCAGATGAACAAAGGACAACTGAACGGCCGTTATATAATGCTGATAAGGCCAACACGACAAAACTAAGGGTGGTTCCTTGGATTTATACCGAATTTGTCAAAACTCTAACATTTGTATAGGTAGCTAAATTGCAGATTGGTCCCCCCAAAAGCATCCTTTCTTCAAAAACCAGCCACGTCTTTCTATTTAGGACAAAAGTACTCTGAATTATGTCCATTGTGATATAATTACCATAATTTTTTTCTATGATACAAAAAATTTCAAACTCGTACCTAAGTGACACATTTACCTCTTTCAAAATTTTGTCAATGAGACCCGTTAAAAATCTACCTACATGGACGCTAGAAAGCAAACGGTGTTGATATGAAGCCAATGTGTCTTATTTTATGACATTGTTTTGACTGAAAAATCATATTATGGAACATTAACGGAGGGTAAATATGTCACATGATTATAAGTTTGAAATTTTTATGTCACAATAAAAAATTTAGGGCAAAAATGTCATAGTGGGCATTTTATTTTTTGTCAAAAAAACATCATTCAATTTCATTAAGTAGATAAAGTGAAGAAACAACCCAATTGGGCTTCAGCACACAAAACATCCAAAAGTGGTTGAGGGGAGTTGGAAACTCAGCAATGAGGAAGAGTCCCGCAGAGTTGGTCTTTAGTGACCCAATCCGTTGCTTTATTTTGGGTCTTAGAGTAGTGTATAATTTAGGATTTTTTGTCACAAAAAAAATCATGATATATGTGTAATAGTTTTTTTTATTTTTTGTGACTTTTTCCCCTCTATTTATCACAATTCACAAGTCGCAGCATGTCTTTACTCTTTTCTTTTCTATTTCCTCAATGGCATAAGTGTCTTTTTATTGTTTGATTTTCCTCGTCGGGAGTGGCTTTGTCCAAGAAAAGGAAAAAAACAAGAAGTGTCAATCAAATCTGCTTTCCAAGTGAAGCATCCGTGTCAGCCAATGTCTTGATTTTCTTCCCAATTCAAATAGCTTCTTTTGCTATAAAAAAATAAATGTCATTCGGGCGGGACCTGAAGATCGGAAATAATTTGTTGCCCATTTTTACCAATCTTAAAGAATTCAAGCACAGTTCTTCGGATGAGACCAAACCTTCGCGCCAAATAACCTTATTCATACTCACCTAACATTACACTTGGCCCCGTGATCGAGTTTGCTTCAAGACAGAGGTTTAGATTATCGAACAAGTTAACATTGAAGCAAGTTAACATTGTGAAACCGACATTGTAATTATCGAACAATCATTTAGGTGTGAATTCTATGCGTGGCATAAGTTCAGTTAGCTAGACCATTAATTACAAAGAATCTCGTTTTTAGAACATAATTTCAATATCGCACGAGATAAAGAGGTATTGATGAACTCAAAATTATCAACCTAAATGGAATTTGCTTCTTCATTAAAAGCATCGACATAGTTCTTCATTTACTATTCTCCTTGTCAATACTTTTATTTGAAAGCGATAAATTATTCCATTTTTTGGATGGGAGAAATGGTTCAACCTTTTCGAATAATTGAGAGAGGAATTCCTTCTAATCGAAGTCGGCAAAAGGAAAAATGACTATTTGAACATAATACTTACTTCAACGGGTTGCAAAATCAAAACTTGAGAATACGTGCTTAGCATGCATGAGATTCAAATTAACAAAAAGTGACGAGAAAAGAAATATATTTTTTAGAGGATATTAATTTAGTCACGCATCCTACGCAAATCAACAAGATTAACTCTAACTTGCTCACTCGGTCCAAACAAAGATGTCGCGACATGCATTCCGCATGTATTCACGTAAGATCAAAGAAGAAAAAGCACGAAATTATACAACTAGAGAGTAGTGAAAAAAGAAAAAGAAAAAGAAAAAGAAAAAGAAAAAGAAAAAGAAAAAGAAAAAGAAAAGGCAAATGAAAAGAGGAAAAGAGAATGAAATAAAAATGGAAAACAAAACGATGGAGAATGTGAAGCGGTGGACCAAAAGCGTAAAGCAGGGGAAAATGCGGGGGCCTCGGCTGCAAAAACAAGAAAAGGGAGACGACATTCGCGTCGCCAGTCGCCATGCCAAGCGCACAGATTCCATTTGCATTTGAATATTCAACCAACCAATCCCAAGCGATGCTTCCTCTACATATACGACCCCGATTGATTCCCAGCAACAGCAACAGTCGGCCATCCCATTCCCATTCCCATCTCACCTCCTCCTCCTCCTTCATCTCGGCTCTGCTCTTCTTCGCAGCTTCGCTTCCCTATCCTCAGGAAGATGTCGGAGACTGGTGACCACGCGGCCGATGGCGAATCCGCCCCTTCTCGTCACGAACAGGTTGGCTGAGTCTCACCTCGCATCCTACTTCGACGCCTCTGTATCAAAAAAAGTGACCGATGATGCCGCTGATACCGTAGCTTGGGACTTGTTGCATTAGCTGATTTTTAGTTTACTTTTTTAGTTTGATCGATCGATCGACTCGTGGCGATCGCCAGCTCTCTTATCTCATCGTCGCTCCTGTTTTTCAGATCAAGGTCGACCCAGGGAAGCCTGCGCCGCTCACTTGGCAACGCAAGATAAACAGCCAAGGCAATGTGCCCGCGGAGTTCACCATGTCCTTACAAGACATGATCCACTTGGTACGCCCGCCGGTTGATTTATTATCTCTTCTGGATCGATCCTTCTGAACAGCTCCCCCCCGCCCGATGACACGACTTGTTATAAGGCAGGCTCTGGTTTTCTATTTGGTCAATGGCGTCTTAAGTATCGCGACTTGCGATTCATGGACCCCCTCTCGCTCTATCTGTGGACGAGTTATACTGCCTACGATACTAACAAGATGGTTCTTTCTATCGGAAACTCGGTATCTATGGATATAAACACATCAGTAAATATTAGCAAGAGATTGCAGAAAACAACGAAGAAAAGAGCCAGTCTGTAACAGTATACAAGATGAACTAGAAAATTCTGGAATTGCTGATAACGGGCGTAGTTTTTGCAGGCAAGACCCTCGCATGTTTTGTTTTTTTTTTTTGTGTGTGTACGTCCAGTGATCATACAACTAAATTACGTGTTTTGGGTACTTCTTGTGTGTGTATTGTTCAAAAAATTATTGAAGAAGCAAAGCTACACAATTTCCACAAGCCAGTACACGAGAGGTGGACGACATTTTCAACCCATGTTTGCTCAAATAGCTAGTGATATTTGATTAGTCTTCTGTAGTTAACTCAATTCCAAAAATTATCTGCCAACAAATTCCTGCAACAATTTATAGGAGTTTCTGTGAGGCTATTGCAATATTCAGTAATTCCATCAGAACGTGAATTATACATGTCTATTAAATATCAGCCTAGCTATTTGAAATGCGAAGCAGTTAACTTCCAACTACTTTCAAAGCTTGTTATCCTGCAAATACTTTAAACAGTCATAGTACATGCGAGCACATTATTATTGTCTATGCGAGCACATAGTACTTTAAACAGTCAGCATTTTTTTTTTTTGTGCTTTTATTTTGTGTGTTAAGCACTCTGTCTATGGTTTTTAGCTTCCAGTAGGTTTTCGGCTATGGCGTCAAATTCGAAAAGAAGCTGCCAAGGGGAAGGTAACAATCCATCTAATTTAGATGTACTTGTCATACAAAATTCGTGTATGATAAGGAAAAGAAATGGCTCACTTTACCAAATTTTCAGGGGAGCATCATGAATCCTTTCACAAAGCGCCCTGTGACATCAACTCATGCCATTCCTCTTGGTGGTATCGGGTGAGTTTTCATTCTGTACTATTCCCCAGTAATACAATGTGAAACTCATCTTAAGCACTTGTAGAGATCATTACTCTTATGTTAGTCATCAAGGATTCTGCATCACAATGTCCATCCCCTATTCCCCCCTGCCCTGGGAGCGAGGGGAGGGAGGGATGTATGATCACTGCATCCAGCTTGTAACTCAACTGCAGATGTTACTCATTTTCCTTTGGTATTTTTCTGCTGCAGTTCAGTTCAAATACTGTTTAACCTGATATGGAAAAAGATTAGAGTAATCGCCATGAAGTGATTTTGGTTACACACAATATAATTTCTTTGCGTGACGACTTTTTTTTTTCAAGCTCCGGGAGCATTGGAAGAAGCTATCGAGGCGAATTTATGCGTTGGCAAATATTCCCCAGAACATGTGAGGACAAAGCAGTTTTAGCTAATCAATTTTCTGTAAGTTCGTTGCTTACAATTTGGTAAACTTTCTCAGTCTCCTTTGCAGAATATCAATTTGTTTGAAAAACCCTCATCTGTTGTTAGTTATAGTGGAAAATCTATGGTTCCGCTTACAATGTGAATTCAGCTCTGCATAGGTATTCATGCTTTATGCCTTTCAGCTCTTGCGAAATGGTTATAAGTATATGATTATTTGCAACTGATGCCACAGATGTCTTGACTCCAAGCAGGTGTTCGTTTCTCGCCCCAATAGCGAAAAATATTCTACCGTGCTCTGCCCTGGGTCTCCAGCTGAACTCAAGTAAGAGCTCTCGTCAGTATTTCTTCAGAAACAATTGACTGTACAAACAATGGGAAATAAGGTCGTGTCTTATCAATTCAATGGAAGCAGTTTAAATGCTTAAAACTTACTGGAAAACATGTGCTTAAACAGAGAAAGCCCCAATTCAGGAATTGGATCTTGGGACTGGGAGCTGAGTGGTCATAATTCCACATATCATGCGCTGTATCCTAGGGCATGGACTGTTTATGAGGGTAAAGTTTGACAGAAATTGCTACAGTATTTAGTGTGACTAGAACTCAAGATGAAATGTGGCTGCATCACTCTTATTCTCCATGTACAGGTGAACCAGATCCTGCCCTTAAAATAATCTGCCGTCAAATTTCCCCAGTCATTCCTCATAATTACAAGGAGAGCAGTTTTCCGGTGTCTGTTTTTACTTATACGGTATAAGAAAAATGAAATTAATTGATATATAGAAATTTCCCTACAGCTGGCCCGTTATTAACCAGCGTTTTCCCCCTTCAGCTATGTAATTCTGGAAAGACTGCTGCGGATGTCACTTTGCTCTTCACATGGACTGTGAGTTCACTTTTAATTGTTTTTGCATTGTTGATTAAGATTGAGTGTTTCATACCATGTAGCATCAATCGATTTTTTCTTCCATGAAACTGTTACTCTGAGCAGAACAATCAAGTTCTCATACGATGCTGTTTATCTATGCCATAACAGAATTCCGTGGGAGGGATGTCTGAATTTTCTGGTCATCACTCCAACTCAAAAAATTTGTAAGCTATTCACTCAGATATATAAATCACATCAGCGATGCTAAAGTTTGATACTGACTCTAACAATCTAATGGTAGGATGAAGGATGGAGTCCATACTGTACTTCTGCATCACAAGTTTGTTCCTATCCTTGATATAGCATTTTTTTCCTGATATGACCTACCTGATGGGTTTACCTACATCTGTTTATCTGAAAGTAATATGAGAGACGATCATTCATGACCTCAGGACTGCAAATGGTCTCCCCCCTGTAACTTATGCAATCGCAGCTCAGGAAACTGAAGATGTTCATGTCTCAGAGTGCCCTTGCTTTGGAATATCCAGTAATTTTGAGGGTATCTCAGCCAATGACATGTGGAAGGAGATAAAACAGGTTGGTTCATTTGCATTTCATAGAATATATAACTCACGATAACGTTCTCCAGCAGAAGCAAGATACTTGCTTGGTTTTTGATCTGTTGGTTTGTGCATGACCACTGATAAGTGAAGTCTAACACAAGTTACTGCGATGTTCGATATTCCATTTATAAATAATTGGTCCTGTTTTTTCGCTCATGTCATTTGTCTTTGATGCTTCCTGAACTGCATTGCAAGCTTTAAGTAGATAGCTTTAAGTGGAAAGCCCTGAATAAAAGACTTGAGGAAATTGCAAATAGTCATTCAAGAATCTGGTTTTCCTGTGATTGCAAATAGTCATTCGGTATTGCACGTAGAACTATTACTTTTGGCATTTTTAGTTTCACTGTAAAACGACTAGCTTATACTTGCCTCTTTTTATTTGAATTTCAAGTCTAATTTCATCATTTTGGGTCGTGGTTCCTTTGAAGTATTAAGAGGGTCTTTTGCAGATGTTATATTCATCACAAGAAGTGTTCCTCAGTGATCATACTGCCTTTGAAGATTTATTAATTTCACGTGTAAAGATTGTCAATAATTCTGGGGGATATACTTACTCTATATCTGCGAGAAAAACTTACTGATTTTATCCCATGTCAATAGCATGGATCCTTTGACCATCTTAATTCTGCGGATGTGTCGGTTCCATCAGAACCAGGATCATCTATTGGGGCTGCCATTGCAGCTTCTGTGACAATTCCATCAGGTACAGTGCGTACAGTGAACTTTTCCTTGGCATGGGACTGCCCAGAAGTAAACTTTATGCGCGGGAAGACATATCACAGGTGATAGGACATATACATAATTAAGAGTTTGAAAGTATCTATAGATCATTGGTTTGATGAAAACAATTTGTACAGGAGGTATACTAAATTCTATGGTACAAATGGAGACGCTGCGGCAAATATTGCGCATGATGCAATCCTTGGTAAACATTTAGTTTTTTATTCCTGCGAAGGCGTTTAGTTTTCTTAACAAGTAAATCTTTTGGTCCTTTGTAGATTGATCAATTTTAGTAATTGATGCCTAGCCATAAACGGTGATCGAGTTTTGATACTGCAATTGATTATCTTCTATATAGCCATGTGATGCTGAACGGCATTCTCTTATATTTTGCCCCTGAAGATTACTGTTGATGTCTTTCTCATTTTATTTGAAAATAGAACATGGGCAATGGGAGTCCCAGATAGAAGCCTGGCAGAGACCTGTTCTTGAAGACAAGAGGCTTCCTGAATGGTGAGCTTATATGTGAATCGCAGGAGCTAGGCTGTTAACCCTATTGATAATGTTATCTGAACGGACATTCGGTGCAGGTACCCTATCACTCTCTTCAATGAGCTCTATTATCTTAATTCTGGGGGAACAGTTTGGACAGGTAATCGTGCAACTTAGACTTCTATTTGAAGGTTTATTCAATGTGGTTGGCCTTTTCTGATTCCCACTCTTGCAGATGGATCACCTCCACTTTGCAGTTTGGTTAGCCTTGAAGAAAGGAAGTTCTCCCTTGATAGGTTGAGATCCCGTATGGAGCGTTCAATGGATGTCACTTCTCAACCTGATACTGCTATCGATATTTTAGAAAGAATGACCTCAGTCCTTGAGCGAGTACATACTCCTGTCGCATCTAATTCTGCTTTTGGCACAAATTTGCTTCAAGAAGGAGAAGAAAATATTGGTCAATTTCTTTATCTAGAAGGAATAGAATATCATATGTGGAACACCTATGATGTCCACTTTTATTCTTCATTTGCTCTAGTCATGCTCTTTCCCAAACTCCAACTCAGTGTACAGCGGGACTTTGCAGCAGCGGTGATGATGCACGATCCTTCTAAGATGCTACTCTTGATCGATGGACAATTGGCTCCAAGAAGTGTCCTGGGAGCTGTTCCCCATGATATTGGTATCTCTGATCCATGGTTTGAAGTAAACGCCTATAATATATATGATACAGATAGGTGGAAGGACTTGAATCCAAAATTTGTTCTCCAAGTTTACAGGGATGTGGTCGCCACTGGTGACAAAAAGTTTGCACAGGCTGTGTGGCCTTCTGTTTATGTTGCAATGGCTTACATGGACCAATTTGATAAGGATGGAGATGGAATGATTGAGAATGATGGATTTCCTGATCAGACATATGACACGTGGTCTGTATCTGGCGTGAGTGCATACTGTGGTGGACTGTGGGTTGCGGCCCTTCAGGCTGCATCTGCCCTGGCACATGAAGTTGGTGACAAGGGTTCAGCGGCTTACTTCTGGTTCAAGTTTCAGAAGGCAAAAGTTGTTTATGAGAAGCTATGGAATGGTTCCTACTTTAATTATGACAGCAGCAGCAGCAGACAAAGTTCATCTATACAGGCTGATCAGTTGGCTGGCCAATGGTATGTGTTCTGCATTCTTCTTGTGTAATTTTTTCGAACCATAGGTAACTATATCAGGTGACGAAGTTTTTTGGAAGGTAAATGGGGATATTGGTTCTTTAATAAGCTGAGAATAAATGGAGACCTATGATCCGAGAAAGTTATATGACTCAAACATCAACTGCAGATGCAGTAGACCTCATTTAGAGCAGGCTTGAGCCTAGCCCCGTGAAAAGAAACACACCTGGCATTCAGGCTGGCATTAATATCAGGCCTAAAAACCCATTCCGATTCCCACAATGATTGAAAAATCTTTAGATTTTCTTCATAGAATTGATTAGGACTGGAAAGCCCAATCGGTTATGCTTGGCCGGGCCGGGGTGGGCCCAAGAAGAGAATTGCTTGTACTGGCCCTCTCATATCAATAGTCAAACCCACCCATATGATGGGCGGGCCTATTGGGCCAGCATGGGGTTATGATCTCTAATGTTGAGTGGTGGGGTTTAGAGATTCGCAATTTCAGTTCTTGCAGCAACATAAGGCAAATGATGACTTTTTTAAATGTGATTTTGTAGGTATGCTCGCGCCTGTGGTCTTCATCCTATTGTTGATGAGTCTAAAGCTAAAAGTGCTTTGGGAAAAGTTTACAACTATAATGTCTTAAAGTATAAGGATGGAAGAAGAGGGGCTATGAATGGAATGTTGCCAGATGGGAATGTGGACACGTCATCAATGCAATCGAGAGAAGTTTGGTCCGGAGTTACATATGGTCTCGCTGCGACAATGATTCAAGAAGACATGATTGATATGGCATTTCAGACGGCCAATGGAATATATGAAGCTGCATGGTCTGAACGGGGACTTGGGTATGTTGCATTTATCTTGCTAGTGGCTTAATTCAGAAATATAAGAACATTATTAAATGGAACACTTGAAGTTCTTAATCTGGTATAAAGATGTCCAAATAATTTATCTTCCTTCGTCTATGATCTATCTGACTCTTCCCAAAAACTTATCCATATTTTGTTTTTGCTTGGGTAATGATCTTCTAAAATACTGATGTGGCTCAGAATAGCTTAGTATTTTACTTCTCAAGTACAAGAAATATATTTGACCAAAAAAAATAAAAAGTACAAGAAATACTGTAGTGGAAGCCATGTAATTCAACTTGAAAATGATTTTGTCCTGATTTGTAGCTGAAAGATACCCCTAGTAGTGACGTTTGTCTTCCATAGAAGAGATTCATCGGAACAAAAATATACCGTTTCAGATTTTTTGCACTTTAGTTCATCTCACGCTTGTGTTCCTGTTGTGGTTACAGCTATTCATTTCAAACTCCTGAAGGTTGGAATGACAATGACGAATATAGATCTCTAGGTTATATGCGTCCTCTGGCCATATGGGCAATGCAATGGGCATTAGCAAGAAAAAATTCTTCCAGGAAGGAGATGAAACATGAAATAAGTGAAGAAGATTTGCTTCGACAGCATGTGGGATTCACCAAAGTGGCACGACTTCTGAAGCTGCCAGAAGAGAAAACATCCCGAAGTCTCTTCCAGGTTGTATTTGACTATACTTGCAAGCGGATGTGGATGTGACATGAATCAAACCCCAGAATAAGTGATCATTTATATAGCACATTGGTCTATCTGAGTAAATTGTCTAGAATATGAATCATTTAAATAACTGGTAAAAGTAGAAGTGTAACATTTTGAATAGGCAATAAATTGTAGACGCATGCATTCCGTTGACTTTACAATCTCTTAAGGCTGTAGTATCATCTGGTTATGCTTATTAGCATGAAGAGAGAGAGGAGAGCGTATCTTCCACAGTGACAGTATGACGTGTTTTCCTGACGTGCAATCTCCAAGCTCATTATTTCCCTGCAAATTTTGAAATGCAACGACTGGTTTCAAAAGAGAAGTTCTCTCTAGTGGTTGAGTTCAAAGGTAGTCTACTACCTTCACAGTTAACTTCCTTTCCCTGGTTTCACAATTAAGAACGTGCCAGACTCTGTGAGTAGGTTCTGTTTTCTTCAAGAAGAAGAGAATTAAGTGTATTTATGTGAGAATTTTTTCAGCTTGAAGA
>BCNH02000009.1:21322772-21343466 GCA_001662345.2 Metrosideros polymorpha var. glaberrima
CTCTCTCTCTCTCTCTCTCTCTCTCTCTCTTTTCTTTTTCCTTTTTTTTGGGTAATATTGGTGTAGCAAGAAATGATGAAGGAGAAGGTGAAAGTGATTGCTTTTTTTGAGAGGGGATTCGAAATGCCTGAAATTAATTAAATCTTTCTTTCTGTTGTTGGTACTTTTTGTGAGGAGGGGACTAAAATTAGTGAAGGTAAATTCACCATCATGCAAGAGCGTTTCTCGTTTCCATGGTTGCCTCACAATTCACCAAGGCACATCTTCTACTCTTTTCTTGACATGTAGTTGCCAAGAGTCACCTTCTTCTCTCTCTCTCTCTCTCTCTCTCTCCTTCCCACACTTACCCCCACACACACAACCTCACCTGATTTTTTTTTATATATATTTTCTCTTATATTTTTTATTATCAACAATAACTCTTCATTTCTCTAAGATAAATGTACATATGTATATTTTTCATCACTTCTTTATTTAGTATGTTGCAAAAAATCATTTTTCTTTATAATTGTATTTGTATGATAGCATAGGTACTTTATAGTTATAAGATGTAATTATTTGATTTTAATGAAAAAATTAGGAAGATAAATTGTTTATGGGAACAAAAATTATATGCAGTTATCAAATGCGTTTCTATTCCAGGAACAGAAATTTTGTGTAGTTACCAAACGCGTTTCTGATTCTCTGAAACTCATCGAGGAATCAGAATCAGAAAGAATCACTTTTGAACAAAATCATTTTTTGGGATCAGAATCGTTGCCAAACAGGCCCTAAATTTCCAATATACTTTTGCAGGGGGCTCAACAAGGTCGCCAACTAAAATTAATGCCTGGTGCAAGGGTGATATCACAAAATTATGTTAACGTGGTATCACTAAGCTAATAACGATAATAGTATCTCTCTTTCAAGATACTTAGTGGACTGTGCATACGGTACAAAATACAGTTTTGGATGCAAATAGTCTCCACCAGATTTCACCTTATAGACGTCCATTTGTATTGCTTTAAGTTCATAGCCTTCACACACCATGAAACAAATACGGATCAGATGGTTGGCAGCACGACAGAGAAACCACTAACAGAAATCCTCACAACGACAAATTACACGAGCTTCTTGAAAACGTGTGGCCCAGAGGGGAAATAACTATCACTCAACAAACTTAGATGAACAATCAACGAATTCTCTAAGCAACAATATCCTAATCAAGTTCCCTTTGACTGAATGGAGTGCTGCTAGCTTCAAGCTTCATCTCCATTCCAGCTAGGCTTCATTTTGGGTCCAGTAGGCCCATCTTCCTTGAGAACCTCATCAGGGAGGCTCCCGATGGCATTCACAAATAGAGTCTTAAGCTTTCCAGGCAATGATTTTGCCACCTTCTGCATCTCCTCCGCTGCGTCATAATCCACTCTAGGACCCCATTCCCTACAGTAGTTCAGCCACGGTAGTGCAGGAATGGCTGATGATCCCAGATGCTCAGCTGCAATTATCGAATAATTAGCGCCTGTGTCCAGGAACATGCTGCTCTTCCCAAAATCATTCCTCATTCCTACTCCATCACTCCCTTGCAACACCGTCCCTGGTTTCATGTACGCGGCATGACCGTGCAATGATGCATAGACCACAAACTTGTTGGCATTTTGGAACTCAAGCTCTGAAGCACCCACCCAAATGCCCGCACTGTGTTCCGAAAAGTATACATTCCAGAGCTGCCCATTGAAGTTGCTGATTCGTAGGGTCACATGCTCCCAGTCACCCACATGTTCACCTAACCTCCCCAGCGAAAGGTTGATGAACTTCACTTTCGCTCTGGCAGGCCCATTGAAAGGATAGAAGAGCCATATAGCTATGTCTGTGAATGTCGCCCCAAGCATTGGCTTTTCATGCATATATGCTTGAGCGCTCTGGAGGAATCCCTTTTTAACCCTCTCTTTGGCCACTCCATCCAAAGGAAGATCCAACCAGTACGCGCCATCGTTCGTACCACCCTGGGGGAGGTTGGAGCCTGTAGCTTCCACAGGAACAGGCTTTGATTCTTGTCCTTTAGTATAAAGCAGGCCTCCATTCGTGAAAAACCAGTCTACTGAAGATGGGAGATATGCTTCATCAGGATGGAAGTAGACGATGGGAGAGTAAGCTTTGATTAGTGCCTCGATTTGGCTTCGATTTGGCATAGCTGAAATGTTGTACTTGGCATTCCTCAAACAGGATAAAGGCAAAGAGCTAGGCTGGCTGTTTTGGGCGATGAATGTGCCCGCACTGACGGCAAGAGCTCCTATCTCTCTGTTGGAAGGTCTTGAGCTGTAGACACTGAATGTATTTCCATCGGATCCCCAAATCAAAGTTTCTGTCTCACACTGGTCGGTCAGGTCAGACCGAACACAGCGAACTTTGTCAAGGGAAGGCTTTTCAGGCGAGGTAGTAACTACTTGGCCCGCTGCTTTGTAACCATCGGGTGGTATTGGCAACCATATGTAGCCACTTCCGTCTTGCTTTATCTTCGATGAGTTGCTGCTCCAAATCAGGCTGTAATCTACGGGCTTTTTTAAGGTCCCATTGGAGATATCATTTGTCTGGTCTTTCCCAACAAGAACCCATCCAGAAAGAGGCCTGTTATTGGGTTGGGCGTAAGAACCAAACATAAAGTATCCTTCTGGTAAGGATGAAGGCTCCAAAAACGTCGCCCCGAGGTTGTCTGGTCCGCCCTCATGGACTGCCCAAACTTTGGAGAAAGATGATGTCCGGTACACCAGCAATCCGCCGAAATCAATTGTACCACTGGCAAATCCTCCTCCTATATCATGGGTTGGGAATGAAAATAAACATCAGGACCTTTTGTTTTTAAGAAAATTAACAGACTTGAAAGTTATACAAGTGAGACATCGTGACATTTGACAATATAACAGATCAGTAACAAAGTTTACCTGCTGGCCAAGTTGGCAATGGAGAGGGGAGCGTGAAGACGGTATCTATAGGCAAAGCCTCGCTCTTCTTGGAGATGGAGCTTGCAGAAGCACATAAGGTAAGACAATTCCCTATTTCAGAGTTCCCACAGGAGCATTGCCAATAGCAGATGATTGAGCACAATGAAGCCGAAATAAATAATTGACTAGAAAAAGAGAGGGAATCACCCCGCTCTATGCTTATGCCAGTGACATGCTGATAGAACAAGGAAATAGTAATGGTTCTTGTCTTGTAGTGGATACTTTTTGTCTTTTCTGGTCTTTTATATCCCAAATTCGTAGTTAGATAAAGATTCATGCATAATGTGACGACTTGAGTTTAACATATTTGAGTTTCCTTGTTCGTCCACAATTGAAACGATGAAACTTGGAGAAAATACAGGTTGAGCAGGGTTGAAATGACAATGGAGATGGAGCAAAAGATGACATGAGATGGACTTCCTTTAGTTGGTACGTATTTTCCTTTTACTAGACTCTCTGGAAGAATCAGGGAAAGTCTCGGTAACAAGTTAACAGTCCATGCATAAGCTGAAGACCCTTTGATAATAGGTCGAACCCATGTACGAAGAATAACAGAAATTACTCTCGACAGGTGAACGATGCCGACATGAGCCCCCACTGGCCTTGGGTGTTTCAAAGAAAAGAAGTGGTCAGAAGTCAGAACAGATGTCGGTGTAGCTGAATTCAAGCAGGTTGCTCGCATGACTTTGAGTTCCTTCACTGCCTCGTATCACAAAGTCTTTAGCTATTGAGATTATAGCTTCTTTGACAGTCTAACCGATAGTATGCCAAGCCAAAGAAAGGCTCCAAAGCGGTATAATCAGGGACAATCAAAAGAAGAGGCCAGGCTAGCAAAAATCAGCTTGGAATGATCGAACTGTGTCCTTTTCCATCTTCACTTCTCAACCAATTTGCCCAAATTAAATAGGAACTCGTTTCCTCCTTAATTTGCTTTACTAGTTAATCAGCAAGACACCTATGAATCTGTAAGTTAGCAGCTTTCTAGAATGGGCTAGAATGACTTGCTTTCCACAATCAAACATCAACGCGGCCAAAATTATGGGGGAGAACAGAGAGGACTTACCATCGCCCTGTGTCTGTGGCTTCATGATGAGATCACTGATTTGGAGGAGAGAGATGCCATGTGGGTGAGAAGCAACGGATTTAAGCAACTTGACATCACGATTGGATCCAAATGCGACCCCACCATTTCTCAAAATCGCAACTTCGATGGAACCTTGAGGATCACCATTTTCCTGGAAAAGAGTGGATAAGGTGGCTCTGCCATTGGGCAGCTGCCGGAGCTTATGGAGATCGTAGTAGCCCGCCACCAGGTGCATGCTCAACGCTCTCCTAATCACATCTCTTGATTCTCCAGAAAGACGGGAGATCACGGCGTCGTCCACAGCAAGAACGGTGATGTTTCTTCGGCCAATGAGGGAGTCGGCCAGTCCTGTGTCGGCGAGATAGCGAGAGAAGGAGCCGAAATGGGAGTGTCGGCTGAGGAAGCTGGTGGTGGTGAGAAGAGGAGAGGCAGCGCAAGAAAGGAGAGGATGGAGCAAGAGGAGGAGGGCGGCAAGGGTGGACCTGGGATGCATCTTTTCAAATGCAGCTCAGGGTCCAGGAGAGAAGAACAGAGAGGGTGCAAGAATGAATGGATTTGCAGGAAAGAAAAACGGGGGAGGGATTCATCCACATTCCGAAAATAGATTACCTCAATCAGTTTCTGGGCATGCCCCGTTTAGGAGGACCGGACAAGGGAGGGAATCTCTCTCTCACTCTCTGTCTCATATTCCATTATCATTGGATGGGACAGGGGACGCCAATGGCAACAGCAACAGCAACAGCAACAGCAACAGCAACAGCAATATGAATGTGGGGTTTTCTTTATTTAATCACCATCGTCGATAAAGAAAAGATTACCATCGCCTCGGGAGGCAGAAACTCGGGACGAGAGAGAAATCAATGGTGGCCCCACCCAGAACAGTGACCCCTCCTCCCTCCCATTTTTTCACACCGCATCTTGCATGGGAGGCGTTTTAATCAATGGTTTTTAAGTCTTTAATTAATAAATGGTTTCGGGTGGGAGAAGGTGGAAGGCGTTAGGTGTAAAACCCACCGAGAAAAAGGTTAGGGACGTTTCCAAACGCCATCTCCGATTCCAAACTCAGGTACGACTCTTTGGTTGAAATTTGGGGCGTTGACGAACTGGCGTTCAAGTTCAACTAGCACTGCTGCTGCTGCTGCTGCTCTTCACGTGATTCCTTTTTGTCACTATCGCATCCCCTTTTTCAACCGCAAAATCCGGGTGTTCTTACTTTAGATCGTTCCTCGTCCGTAATCCGTGTGCCCTTTAATGTTTGTTTACTCTTAACTCTCTGCTCTGCTCTGCTCTGCTCTGAGGTAGGTTCATAATGATCGTCATAATGAAATGAAAGATACCGAGGATTAGCTTTTGGTATAAAAGCTACAGCCTGGGACGTCCATCTCCATGCACTCATCTACTCGGAACATACGCATTCCCCTTTTCTGGTGTACCAGAGAACATACACATAATACACCATCAATCGTTCACATTTATCGGCTTCGTCTGAAAATGAAATATCACTTTTACTTTTGTGAAGACAAATGCAGAGAGGCCACTGCTTTTGTCTTGGCCACGTGCCGCCATGAGATTTAATTCGCTTTTGTGAGGTGACCCAATTGGAATTGGTGGTTGCTTTACCCAGTCTGTTCACGATGTCAAAAAAAAGGGTTGGTCCTCCTTGGATACTCGAAAAAAAAGTAAAAGGTAGATCAATCTTGAAGTTCTTGCACAAATAAAAATACAAAAAAGATACGTGCACTGCAAGTTCGTAAAACTTGTCATGAAAATGTAATAAAGTCTTACAACTTACAAAACGTTCAATTAAGTTCTAAAACTTATCAAGCTAGTGCAATCAAGTTATTTTGTTAATTCTGTCTAATTAGACTAACGAAAAATATTGATATGATTTTTTTTTATTATTATTATGTTATCTATATTATGTTGCGATAATGAGTCAAAATCCGATTTTTAATATAATTTTTATTTAAATTAAATATAAAAATAAGCTAAATTTTAAAATGGGGTGGACGGAACTAGCGGCTGAGGGCTGCAAGCCCTTGCAGCTGCTACCCCACTGTCGCAGGAACAGTCGACAATGGTGGGGGAACTATCGGCAAGGTTGCCAACCCTCACTCATGTCTAGCCGGGCGGCGACCCTTGCCCAAATCTAGGCAAGGGCCTTTCGGCGATGGCGAGGTGATGAGGATTGCAACCCTCGCCATTGGTTTTGAGCTTTTGCTTGCTTATATTAAAAATTAGATTTAAACCAAAATGACGTCATTATCGCCGTGTAGGAGAGAGAAAATATTTAAAAATATCACGTCGGCATTTTTCGTTAGCCAAGTTGGACGTAGTTAATAGAATGACTTGATTGAATCAATTTGACAAATTTTAGGACTTGATTGCACTTTTTACAAGTTTTAGAATTTTCGGTAAACATATAAAAATAAATTAAAAAAACCAATGATGAAGGCCTTGGTTTTTTTTTTAATGTAGATGGAACAAAACAGAAGGAAACTCTTGTTAGAAAGCCTCAAAGATCCAAGTGGGCCAGAAACCTGATATAAGAAAGCAAGAACAGGAGTTGCACGAAGATGCATTATAAGCTAAGGCTGGACCGTCACCTCAATGAATGTTTGTAGAACAAGCCCAATTCATTTTAGGACATTTTCAAAGGTTCGTCCGCCCAATTTAATAATCTCCTCCTTCTGAGAAAACATTAGGTCCTCCCGTCGCACCATGTGATAGCATCGAGCTACCCAATACCCACTAATTAAATCTCAAAACTGAGTCGGAAACGGTGTTTGATTTTTTGATTTGGCGTTATGGACAACTCGATACTGATTGAACTCATGAAATGCGTCGTATCTCGATTGTGAAATCAGATATATAGAGATGGATTCAAATGGCTTACAAGTAAACCTGAGTTATAGATATAGAATAAAATCTTGACCGCTGATTTAGACGAAGCATTGCACAAGACGATCTTTACGGTTATTTCTTCCGTGCATTTATAGTCAAAGACAGCTAAGGAAATATGTTATTTGGAACAAGTAAGATATCTTTCTTGAGCTTCGCACGTCTGTCACAACGAAAGATTAAAAAAATCCTCTCTCTACCTGGAAAGGTATGCCAAATTTTCAAAAAAATCCTCAAACTTGAGGTTTAGTTTCGAACTTTTTTTTTTTATCTTAAAAAAAACCCAAAAAATTTAAGTTTAATCTCAAATCTGTCTCGAACTTTTTTTCTATCTTAGAAAAAATTCCAAATTTTAGATTTAGTCCCAAATCTGCCCCGAAATTTATTTTTTATTTTTATGAAAAAACAACTAACTTTCAATCTATTCTCAAATTTATCCCCGTGGTCCAGTTCCAACTTGATGTGCCATTTTTCATTAATAATAAATCCACATCAATAAAGTGACACGAAAAAATATTTTCAAGATAAAATTGTTTTAGAATATGAAAATTAAGAACGACTAATTGCGATTTATGAACAAGCGGTTTATGTGGACAAATTTTGGATTAGAGTAAAAATTGGTGATTTTTCTCTCGAACAAAAAAAAAAGTTTGGGGTAGATTTGGCATTGAATCTAAAGTTTGAGGTTTTTTCTGACATAAAAAAAAAAGTTCGGGGTAGATTTGAGATTGAGCCTAAAATTAAAGTTTTTTCTAAGATAAAAAAAAAGTTCAGGATAGATTTGGAACTAGGCCTTAAGTTTGGGATTTTTTTTAAGACAAAAAAAAAATTCAGGGTAAAATTGGGATTAGACCTAAACTTGGATGTTATTTATAGAATTAGGCACGGAAAGGTGAGATAAGTTTGTCAATTTTGGATTCTCTTACTACACCAGCTAAGAATACGAGAATTGCTTATACGGTCTTTGATTCGATGGAAAACACTTTCTAGAATTGCTTGATTGTGGAGAGATATATTTTCCAGTATATCACCTTTGATGGTGTTGACCAATAAATCCAAAACAGACGAATTGGGCATTGTCTTGGAAGGAGAGAGATGATGCCGTGAGAATCCGGGGGATGATTAGTCATAAATCCGGATGACGAAAGTCGTACAGATATCCTAATCTTAGCCTATTTAAAACATGAATTATTTATGGACAAATGATACAAATCCGGATGAGGAAGGATCATTATTTGGATTTGACTCGGATCGGACGGCATCAAACGCCCACGACGTTACATGATCCTTGCCACCCCGCCACTTTCTCTCTCTATCTGAGGTCGTGAACAGGAGGCCGTCGATAGAAAAGGTGGAGTTGATTTGACTCCCTTTTATTTGAGTTCACTTCTGTTCTCGAACATTCCATCAACTTAGAAATAGCAATCCGTCCGAGGTTTACAGTTTTCGTTGGGACGGAACGGAGCGAAATCTGTGCGACCCATGTCTTAGGCCGCATTTGATAATCTATTAGAAATTTTAATTCTACTCTAAAAATAATTTTGGAATAGAAATGCATTTGGTAGATAATAATTTACGGAGTAGTTTTCTATTTTTGAATGAAAATTGCATTTAGTAAAGAAGTGATTCTCTAAGTTCATAATCAATTCTTTCTCACATTTTCTTTTTTACCCTCGTAGGCCGTTGGCCATCACCCCCATTGCCGGTCGCTCGCCGTGGCTATTGGCGGGCGGCTACCGATTTTCAGGCATTGTTTGGTAAATTTGATGAAAACAAAAGTAGAATAAAAACGTATTTGATAAATATAATTTTTTATTCTCTATAAAGAATCAATTCTTACTAAAATTAAAAATTATGGCAAGAATGTTTTTAAAGGAGCCCTAAACTGCTGCAGGACAAGTGCGAATTTGTGTTTTGGACAAAGAGGGGAGGGCGTGCGTTTCCTGCGGTGCCAGTCCAAGTCAAGTCGTCCGAGTGGGCGCTCTTTTTGTCCATTCCACTTTCCTACTAGGAATCCACCAAACGCACACCTCCTCATCCTCCTCATCCATTCCCCCTCCCAGAAAAGATATATTTTTTTTTTCCATCATTTAAAGATGACGCATGCAGTTGCAGAGTGGGTTTGAGAAAAAAAGCTCACAACCCAGGTCGTCGTCCGTCTTCTTCTTGCTCTTGCTCTTGCTCTTGCTCTTCTTCTTTTTAGCAGAAGAGGGAGTAAAGGGGTTCGCTTTTGCTTTGCGAGTACGATACGGCTTTGCCGTTACAGGAGGAAAAGTTTATCGCTTTACGTAGATGCCCACTCCCTTTTCATCTCTTTCGCATCCAATCCTTCCTTGCTTACTCTCGCGACTTTCTTCTCCTTCCCATTGAAAAGCTCTCTTTTTTCTAAAATACACCCTTTTCTGACCTTTGTCGTTGGTAGGCATATTGCATGCTGGTGCTTTCGGAGGACTCCCTGCTGTCACCATGACTACCCACTTCGTAATCTCTCTCTCTCTCTCTCTCTCTCTTTAAGAGTAGAATACTATTGATTGCATATGGGTGTGATCACATCTTCCTGCCGTTGTGACTCGTGTTTCTCTGAGTTTCGGGTGTCGACACGTTTTTCACTTCCTCGGATGTTTTTTCGTTTGTCGTTTTCGGTCGCGGAGAGAGAAAAAAAAAAGTTTATTTCTTCCGCCGCCCAACACAGAACAACACAGATATGCTGGTCAGTTGTGGTTGCTTATTCTTTCTGGATGAATTTGCCTATTTTCTTTTCTCTTTGGAGAGCAGAGCACTGGTTGCTGCATAAAATTTACCGCCAATTTCGATGTAATTTCAAGTTTCCACCTTCTTAAAGGAGTGGGACCTTTCTACTTCTGCTGTTTTTTCTGTTTTGTGGGTGAATTCCAGTCCTCGTGCTCAACTAGATGGAATTTAATTTACATCGTTTTTAAAAAATTGATAGAGAATTGCCAAAGGTCTGTTGTTATCGTCATTAATTCTCTCTCCAAGAAAACAGAAAAAAAAATACTTCGATTGTTGATGGTCATTTGCTGATTGGTGGAGTTGGCGGTTGTTTTCAATAAATTTATAGTCTGGGATATGACATTCGAGGGAGATTTTCAAGTTTTATGACTTTGACCATTATTCTACCTACTCTGCTGCAAATTGAAATATGTGTAGGGATTGAAGCCGTCCTCACACTGCTGTAGGCGGACTCGAGTAGCATACTTGAACTTTTCAAGTTATATAGCTTGAACTGTTATTGTGCTTCATTGTTCGATTATATTGTAGAGTACACAAAGAAAAAAGGTAGAGGTTGAGTTTGTTACTGTTTGAAGCTTTGTTTTCTGGCTGTACTTTTGATCTCCTAGTTTTCAACTTCTCTATAAATTATTCTCTTCAACTCTATTGGATTGAAGAGGGTGGCTTCTGATAGTTTTTAGTCACGTTTCCATATTTCATTTTTCCCTGCTTTTCCTCTTTCGGTTGGCATTTATTCATATGCAATTGAATAAGCTGCAATATCCCTTCTTGTCAGGCTCCAATGTTCTCTGATTCGAAGAGTAGATCATGCGTCTACACTCTGTTCATAATCACTTCTCTTTTTTGCGGTGCTTACTTCATCGGTAGCACAGTCATTGCAAAGGAGTACAAAGATGTGAGTATCTTCTGCTTTGCTTTCTATTAGCGGAAATTCTACCATATCTGTCCAAACTTGGAGACCTCTTTTGTTGTGAATTAGAACTATCATGTCCCGGAAATTGTTGTTTTTGCAAAGGTAATTCATTCTAGCATCTGGATTGATGGCCTGAAGATCTATAAGAATTGTTGGCTGGTGGTTATAAAGAGTAACTATGAATTGAATAGAGTTTATATGTGTACATAGCCATTTGAAAAGTTAAGGTCAATAAATTTTCTGGAATGAGAATATTCATGTCCATATGATAGCAGGCTCTCTCTCGGACTACCCCAAATAGTTCGAGCGAAACCAGGCCATTGGTTAAAAGACATAACTTTTTCAAATCTGGAATGTCTATGCAGAGAATAATTAGGTGGGAAGCAACTGAGACCATGCGAAACAAAGATTCTGTGCGTTGCAAGGTTTGTTTATCTCGCTAAGTAAACATGCTGTCCACATCTTTGTGGTGTATGCTGACTAATATGCCATCTTACATTGTGCCTTTTCTCTTTCTTAGGATCGTTGCAGGCCTTCAGGAAGCGAGCATTTACCGAAAGGAATTGTTGTGGAAACATCCAACTTGGAAATGCAACCTTTGTGGGGCCCCATTAAAAATGATGTAGGTGAAGCAACACTTGGTTTCTCTACCATCCAAGTTTTGAATTCAACGGAGGGTATAAAGTACTATTGAGATGTTATCATACTCATTTACTCTTACCACTATTTTTCTGTATGTCAGAATAGCTAACTGTACATAAGAATAAGTGCTACTATTTACTCACATAGTTTTGTACACCACTAATTGTCATATTAATTTACTTCCATTTTGCTGACAAAGTTCCATATGTCAGAAAAATACAACTCCTGCAGTGAATTTACTGGCAGTAGCTGTTGGGATTAAGCAAAAAGAAATAGTGAATCGTCTTGTACAGAAGGTTATTGCTCTCGTCTTTTCCTCATGTTCCCAGCTTGATATATTGCTTTTCTGACTTGGTCCATTACATTGCAGTTTCCTTCAAAGGATTTTGTGGTTATGCTTTTCCATTATGATGGTGTTGTGGATGGCTGGAAGAATTTCGCATGGAGTGAACGCGCCATACATGTGTCTGCAGTGAATCAAACAAAATGGTAATCGTGTGTTACTATTCTGATTCTGGTAATCTGCATAACTGAATGTGTGTAGGTTTGCATCGTCGCACAAGGATCTGCTTGTTGTCTGATCCAGATTGTTTTTCCTGATTACATAGGTGGTTTGCCAAACGATTCTTGCATCCAGACATAGTTGCTGAATACAGTTACATCTTTCTTTGGGATGAGGACCTTGGAGTCGAAAATTTTGACCCCAATCGGTAAGCACAAATATACATTGTGGGTCAACTATTGTAATACTTTTTCTCATTGTGCTTAGAAACTGTTGTAGTAGTTTGCCAAATATTGTTTTCAACTTGCACTCCTGGTGCTTGTTCCACTGTTTTTGTTTAATAGATTAGGTAAATGAGGATTTGCTGTTTTAAGATTGCGTTGATCATTCATGATTATAATGCAATTGCGCTTAGATCAGCAAAGCGGCTTGAGTAGTAGGTGGCAGGATTATAAAAATGTTTCGACCAAAAGGGTCCTACATGCATTGCATGCATAGATGAATGCCTTGGCAAATTCTCTCATTTTATGTTGTTTGCGAGTTTTCACTTAGTGCTGCCTGACATTCATTTGATCTTTTATAGGTATTTGTCCATTGTCCAGGGTGAAGGACTTGAGATCTCACAACCAGCACTTGACCCTGTGAAGTCAGCCATTCATCTTCCAATTACTGCACGCAGAAAAAAATCAAAAGTGCACAGGTAAATGTGAGGTTTTGATGGATATGATAAACTATACCTCTTGCAAACTAAGATTTCACCTTTTCAATTTTAAAACAGTATGTGGAGGTGCTTGTTAGATCAACAGTTGTATAATTGGTCATCTTTTCCACTCAACTAGCTTCCTAGTGTAGAATAGAAAGTTGCAGAGTCCTGCATCTCATTTGCTATTGTTGGTTGGGACTGAAGGTTTTTTCCCCTTCTGTGGACATGCAACGGTCTTTGCTTTGATCGGTCATAGTGGGGAATAAAGGGGAATATGCCATATAGCACCTATCCTTGTTGGTTTCTTTCTATTCGTGGGATTCTAATGGGA
This sequence comes from Metrosideros polymorpha var. glaberrima, assembly GCA_001662345.2. Taxonomy (NCBI): domain Eukaryota; kingdom Viridiplantae; phylum Streptophyta; class Magnoliopsida; order Myrtales; family Myrtaceae; genus Metrosideros; species Metrosideros polymorpha. The sequence goes on from BCNH02000009.1 coordinate 21,335,581, forward strand.
ATCTTTATGTGTCCTTTGATGATTTGAACAGGAGGATGTATAAATCAAAAGGAAGTGGAAGGTGTGATGACCACAGCACTGCACCTCCGTGTGTTGGGTATGGATCAGGATCTCTGAGGCTCTTGTGAAGGGTTATTTGTTTAATTGCCTGCCACGGTAGGAGATGATCGATGCTTGTAAGACCAAGTTTGTGAAGTAGCGGAATTTTCCTTGCAGGTGGGTGGAAATTATGGCACCTGTCTTCTCAAGGATGGCCTGGCGTTGTGTTTGGCACATGATCCAGGTACAGTTTTTTAATACACCAGCAATTGGCGTTATTGACATGCTTGTTGCATATAACTATGGATACAAAGTGGGCTCTTCCATAACCTCCCAGTTGTTATGTAGTCTTCTGGGTACAATCACCAAGGATCCAAAGCAAAGCTTGTCACATAGTTATTGATTTTTCTTTTCCCGCTGCTTTGTGGAGGAGGAAATCTCTCTGGTGTGTTGTCATATGGAGCCAACTTGTGCCTTCTCTTGCATTTTTTTATGAAACAAATTAGAGAAGCAAGTGGTTGTTGCTCAATATTAAACCCACTTAGTGTGCTATCGAGAAATTTCAACCCAAATGACTTGCATTAGGTAATAACTCAAAACCAACTTGGTGCTGTGACTTTAGGACACACTCATTTAGGCTGGCCATTTAAATTGCCCAAAATAAAACTCATTGGTACCATTGCAAGCTTCTACTTCTAGTGGCATCATCTGTTGCATTATCCCAACCATTAAACTGGGGCTTCTAGTGTAATTGATTCATTAATTTCTTTTGTGACAGAATGACTTGATCCACGCGTGGGGCTTAGACATGCTTCTTGGATATTGTGCTCAAGTATGTATAAAAAATTTTAGCCTACTTTTCTACTTTTAGAATTGGTTAATTTGTTCAGAGGTGACAATGATGTGTCGACTGCGATACAGGGTGATCGGACCCAAAAAGTTGGCGTGGTTGACTCCGAGTTCATAATTCATCTAGGCCTCCCTACACTTGGTGTTGGCAATAAGAAACAGGCAAGTACTGGACTTTAATTTGACAATCTGCAGCAACAGTTTCCATGAGTTAACTTTTGCTTTTCAACTTCCTCGTATCGATCGAGAGAAGCATTTTCTTTGCAGACAGTAGCATATTACGAAGGAGATGTACTTAGGCCTTCACTTTGTTCTGTTAACCGCGTCGCACAACTTGTGACTGCAGTTTTTAAGCACCTGCTTTGCATGATAATAAAAAATTTGATGAGCCAGAATCATTAAAGTTCTCGGTTCTGTATGGTCATTAATTTTTTTCTAACCCTCAAATTATTCTGTTTAACTGCCTGCAGGAACACAATCACACACCCGTTCATTCTGCAAGAGACCCTCCAAGCACCAGGGCAGTTGTATGTCTGCTGAGCCTATGAATTGTCAAGAATATAATTTTTTAAGAAAATTACATTTCTCTCATGTTGTTTTATATGTTGTGCACTGCGCAGTCTTCGCATGATCCCCATGTAGTCGACAATCGAATGGAAGTAAGTGCCACCTTGCATATGCAATTATCTTTATCATTTTTTGCTATTTGCATGAAATTACAGCTCCCTCCCCTTCTGTCAGCTGGGGCTACGCATGATGTGCTTGAGCGAATGTACTCTTTTTGTTGAAGTTCAACCATCTTCTAGCGGCTTATCATTAAGTGATCGATAATTCTTTTCGCAGGTGAGAAAACGATCTTATGAGGAAATGCAGGTGTTCAGAGAAAGATGGGAGAATGCCACTAAGGAGGATCAATGTTGGGTCGATCCATTTGAACAATCAATTAATAAAAGTCGTTGATTGATTCACAATTCTTTTATACACGCCACATTACACTATCTTGGATCTTCTTTTTAGTCGCCAGATTACTACTAGTAGCAAAAGCAGCTTAATGATAAAAAGTCCAGCAGAATCCCAGTGACCATGGATGTCGGCGGACTGACCAAGTCCGTCTCGGGAAGGAATTTCATGCAGCCAGACACAACTGTGAAGCCATATACTCTCAATTAGATTCAGATTTTGCCATGTACATACTCAGTTTGGAAATCAGGGAATATAGGATATTTTTTTGTTTTTGTTTTTTACTTTTGATAGGGTACAGGAGATCCGCATCTCAAGAGTTATTATTTTCTTTATTTTTTTGGGGGGAGGCACAAGAGGATCATTCTTTTTAGTTGTGGAACTATAGTAGTTGGTGTAATTCTCTCTCCGGCGTAATTAAAAGGATTCGTCTTTTCTTTTTATCTTATCTGGAATGTCCAACTGCCACAGGAAGGAACTCAGTGAAGTGTTTACTTGTTTGATAATTGGCCGAAATTTTTACAAGTTTGGATTACTTCAATTTCGAAATTGAGACTGTCAAAATTTCTGGAACCAAGCCCGCAGGATCAAAGTGGTGTCTAGTATAGATGGGGCATGAGGAGGAAAAAGGATAAGGTGAGGGAAATCACCAGGGATTGCATACAAAATCAGATCGATGCTGTGACTTCACTTGTGGGGTTAACCACTTATTTCAAGAGGAATGACGAGGCTGTTTTACTCTTCATCGTCGCCGAGATTTGGGTTCGCCAGGAAATGGGTCGCCTGGCCTGGGTAGCTAGACATGGCACGATGTTTGAGAAGGGATGCAAAGGTCACGGGACACTCGACGTTGCCTGACCTGGGCAATAAGAGGATTTGTGGGCTGTATCCCAAAGGACTCTCGATCACATGGCTTCACCTCATTTGGACTCTTCGACGGCTCTATCCTTGTCAACTCCTTCAGGTTTGCCAATTCCATCTTCTGCATTCTCCAGTAGTCGCCCTCTATTTTTTCTTTTGGTACTTTGAAATTGCTTTGCAAATAAATGTATTCAAAGTGAGGGCAATCAAACTGTATTTGAATTTCGACCAAAAAAAATTATATTTGCTTTAACCACTAGGGATGGCAACCTTTCTCGATTGAGAAGCGGGAGGTGGAGACTAGAGAGTTCGATTCCCTACCTTCTTGAGAGTTCTGGGAGTGAGGATGCGAGAATGAGGGAGTGGGGTTTCGCAATCTACACATATTACATAACATACACAGTAGCTTGTAAGATAGAAATATGGTATAACGAGTGAGAAAAAAAAAACTGTATTTGCTTTGAACAAAAACACTAATTAGAAGCTGTGTCACACGCACCCTTGATCTCTCTTGCGGGTATGGTGAAAAGGCATTTGTCCAATGAAGTAATGGACCGGTAATGGTAAAAGAGAGGCCCACGAACAGCCCACATCTCCCCCCCAAGATTTCCCCCATTTCTTCATTTTCCCACGGCAGCAACCAACATCTCTCTCTCCAGCTCTAGGGTTTAACCAACCCTCTGCTCTACTCCCTCCCTCGCTATCTCTCACTAACCAGTCGAGAAGGAAGAGAGAGAGATTGCCTGTCCGATCCTCGCTGTACCCATGTCCCTCTACCGCATCCTCCTCCGCTCTCTCCGCCACCGCTCCTCCTCCCTCCATCCCTTCCCCTCCCCCTCCTCCTCCTCCTCCTCCGCCGACCTCCACTTCCTCCCCTCTTTAGCTCCCGCTGCTCAACGCCGCTCCTTCGCCTTCAGCTCCGCCGAGGAGGCTGCTGCCGAACGCCGCCGCCGCAAGCGCCGCCTTCGCATCGAGCCCCCTCTCCACGCCCTCCGCCGCGACACCTACCCCCCTCCTCCCCGCGATCCCAACGCCCCCCGCCTCCCCGACTCCACCTCCGCCCTTGTCGGCCCTCGCCTCAACCTCCACAACCGCGTCCAGTCCCTCATCCGTGCCGGGGATCTTGATGCCGCCTCTGCCGTCGCCCGCCACTCCGTCTTCTCCAACACCCGCCCCACCGTCTTCACTTGCAACGCCATCATCGCTTCTATGTACCGCTCCAAGAGGTACAATGACGCTATCGCCCTCTTCCAGTTCTTCTTCAACCAGTCCAACATCGTCCCCAACGTCGTCTCTTACAATAATTTGATCAACACCCACTGCGATATGGGTAACGTCGACACTGCTCTCGAGGTCTATCGCCACATCCTGGCCCATGCCCCTTTCAGTCCCTCTTCCGTCACTTATAGGCATCTCACGAAGGGGCTTATCGACGCCGGGAGGATAGGGGATGCTGTCGACCTTTTGCGTGAGATGTTGACTAAGGGTCACGGAGCTGATTCTTTGGTTTATAACAATCTGATTTCCGGTTTTCTCAACTTGGGAAATCTGGACAAGGCGAACGAGTTGTTCGATGAGCTTAAAGAGAGGTGTCTGGTCTATGATGGAGTTGTGAGCGCTACGTTCATGGACTGGTTCTTCAATCAGGGCAGAGAGAAGGAGGCTATGGAGTCGTATAAGTCTTTGCTTGATAGGCAATTTAGGATGGTTCCTGCCACTTGCAATACCCTCATAGAGGTTCTGCTGAAGCATGGGAGGAAGACCGAGGCTTGGGCCATGTTTGACCAAATGTTGGACAACCACACTCCCCCGACCTTCCAGGCAGTGAATTCGGACACCTTCAATAGCATGGTTAATGAGTGTTTCAAGAATGGAAAGTCCGACGAGGCTATCAACACCTTCCGAAAGGTTGGGACGAAAGCAGGATCCAGGCCATTCTCCATGGATGTTGCTGGATACAATAACATCATAACTAGGTACTGCGAGCATGGGTTGCTTGCAGAGGCAGATAATCTCTTCAGAGAGCTGATGTCAAAGTCACTGTGCCCGGATGTCACGAGTCATAGGACATTGATAGATGCTTACTTGAAAGAGAACAGGGTCGACGATGCTTTGAGTATGTTCAACAGAATGGTGGATGCTGGATTAAGGGTGGTGGCGAGTTTTGGTAACAGGGTATTTGAGGTGTTCATTGGGAATGGCAAGGCTGTTGATTGTGCTCAGGCTCTGACAAAGATGGGTGAGAAGGATCCAAAACCAGATCCTACCTGTTATGAGGTTGTGTTGAAAGGGCTTTGCAATGAAGGTGCATTTGACGTGGCCCAAGACCTAGTAGGGCAGATGATAAGGTATGGCATTGGCTTTACTCCATCTCTGCGTGAGTTTGTGTCCATGGCTTTTGGAAAAGCAGGTCGGGGTGAGGAGATTGAGAGAATGATGAGCACGAATAGGTGGGGATATGCGCCGCGTTATCCTCAGCAGGGACCAAATATGCAACCACGAGTACAAGGGCATTCTCAAATGACTGCTACTCAGGGACCCTATTCGATGAATGGCCCACTCCCACCCCAAGGTGCGCCACAAGGTTTTGGGTCATTGAGGCCATCCCAGACAAATGGACCTCTAGGATATCCGCAGACGGCTGTGGCACCAGGAACTCTGCCATTTCTCAGAACACGAGAACCTTCTCCAACACCTGGTCAACCAAGACTCTCGCAAGTGCCTGGGTCTTCAGGAACTTGGCAAGTTTCTGGATCACCATTTCCATCACAAATGAGTGGATTACAGGGGTCTTCGCCAAGTTATGGTCAAGCAGCACCGTCTCAGGTTACGGGGACACCAGGACCTTCACTGGCAGGATCACAGGGTTTCCACCAAGTGGATGAACAATCTGAATTTCCACACGGGGTCAGAGAGGTGTCCGCTTGATTCTCAGGCGAAATTGAAAGGGAAGCTCTCTCCTGCTATTTTAGCGCACCAGCGGGACAAGAAAAGATGCTGAATCCCTGTGCACGCAATATTGTTTGAGGTCTTCTGGGGATAGTCATGAGGTAGTGTCTCAGAGGCATATCATATTGCTTGGCTCTGTAAGCCTGTATTATCAAATTGGATGAGACCGTTCCCTAACATTATCGACATTATTTTGCTACAATCAAAGGTCCAGTTGATGCGGAGTCGGGTTCCCGAATTCGTTTTGAATATTGTATTTAATCTGTTGATAAGGAGTTTTTCCAGCATGATCATAGCCATGGGTATGACTGTCAGAAAGTTTTTGGTTGCTAGAACTAAATGCAGTCTATTTATATTCAAATCTTGAGTCGAGGAGTTTTGTTTCTCTCTCTTCCTTTTGGGGGAAAAATGCAGGTCAACTTTCTGGATTCTTTCTGCACGAATACTTGATCTAATCATGTTCAGAGGGTGTTGATTGTTATAGCAGTTCCATGTGCTTCGATTCCCTCTTCTTTTCTTTTGCATGCTGTAATCTTAGCAAATACCGTTGCAATTTTCTCATGTTTGTTATCTTAGAGCTTAAGATGACAACAAACAAAGGTCTTCCTTTTTACCGCACTTGATTTTTTTCTTGTGGCAATAAGTCTTCCTTTTCCACATTCTGTTTTGTGTGGCTGAAAGTTCTAACATTGGTGCGGAAGCCAAAATTGATTTAGCATTTCTTTTTCGGATTGTGGAGAAGGAGATTGTTGACTCAGTAAGAGTTCTTCCGATTATTGTGAAGTTTGCCCACGTAGTAACCCTGTTTATATTGAATCTCTGGATATTATCTTGTTTGTAAAGTAATTGCTCCTCCGAATAAAATTTGTGAACACCTTGTTGTGTTGAAATGGATTAAATGGAGGAACTCATCACAGGAAACGTTACTTTGAATTTTGAAATGATGGTAAAGATAATTATTTGGTGTCTGGTGCTGGATGGTGTACGCCATCTTTGATGGTGAACTATCCTTGGCCGCTTAGCTCTGCGTAGATAATTGTTGGACCTATGAATCTCATTAACATGTTCTGCCCCCATACTTAATACTTGTCTTGTCTGTTTCCCTTTTTCTTCTGATTGTGGATATGCGGTCCATATGCAGAGGGTTCTTGCAGAGCTACAAGGTTATTTTGTACGTAGGGTTGTTTTGAAAGGAAAAAAAGCAATCGATGGATGGGGCAGAGGGAAGCAGATCTTGAAGATGTTTATTGAATTTGCAAGTAGTTTATAGGATTTCCAACTTGCTAGTTCATAATCTTGCCGGACATGAGTAATGGTGTGTGGATCTTGGCAGAGGTGAAACCTTTATTTGCTTTACACTAGAAGAGTCGGTCATTGAGTCATTGGCATTGCACGGCCGCTGTACATGTTGATAGAACACACATACACACGCACCCTTAACGTAGCCAAGAGTTTTGCGGATTGGGGTTGATAGGAAGAGGGAAGCTTTAGAATGTGACCAGACCAATCGGAAGATTAAAAAAAAAGATCTTTAATTGGGACAGATACGTGCACGTTTGCTGACGCCAAACGCTTTAGCAATCATTCTGTAAGGGGTCAGAGCTCCACTACATGCATATGTTGCGGATGGAGAGAGGCGGGCGATGTGTCCGCCGGGAATGATGGAAACTGCGGGGAATCGGAAGGGCATTGGACACTTGTGACCGTGCTCGGGGTCTTCAGGGTCTTGGGCTGAGGCCTGAGGGTCAGGCTCCCACGTTCATATTTGGATTGGTTTTGGAGCGACCCGCCCACCAATGAGGCGTCGTCATGCCAATGAATGGGGCGTGAGAGTTCCAGAAGCTGCACGCCACACGTATTGGGAAAAAGCTCTTGAGATCACGTGGTTGCCCTGTCGTGTTCAAGCAAAATGGACCGTGTTCGAGTTCGAGTTTGCTTTTGCTTTTGCGTGAGAAGCAGCATGTATCCCGTCACAATTTCTTTCTTCCTTCTCAATTAACAAATGATCATCGGCTTTTCTCTTTCCCTAAAATATCACCGAGGAAGGGCAGGTAAGGTAAGGTGAGAGAGGAAAGAGAAACGTTCCCAGTCTGTCAAATGCGAGAGATTAGGATTTTAGACCATTCATTCTCCTTAATCCTTGATTTTCTTGTAGAATCTGAAATGTAATGATCAAATGGACAGCTGCCACATGTACCCCCTCCATTTTGGCAAAGAAAAAGCTGCTT
>BCNH02000009.1:21351550-21416186 GCA_001662345.2 Metrosideros polymorpha var. glaberrima
TTAAACATGTAACTCATTTAAGTGAGTCATAAATTGGCCATTAGCCATTTTCTGATTTTTTAATATTTATATTTTATTTAAATTTTTTTTTGTCTTCTTCTCTGTCGATGGCCGGTCACAAGCTCGCCGGCCTCTGTGAGCGTTGGCAAGCCTTGAGCTCACCTCGACAAGGCCTTGCTGGCCTCTACAAACCTTAAGCTCGCCTCGATGAGGTTGAGACCTCGCCTGCCTCTCCGAGGCTTGAGCCTCGCCGATCTAGTAAGACTCGAGCTCACCGGTGTAGGGCGAGCTCATCCTCGCCGATCTAGCGAGGCCTCGGCCTGGCCAATCTGGCTAGACTCGAGCTCGACCTCAAAAGAAAAAAGAAAAAAATCGATTTTTTAAAGAATAAATTTATAAAAATTGTCCATTAGATTTGTATTGCATGGAATTGCTTTAGCAATATAATTTAAAAAAAAAATCATAAGAAACAAGTTTTCCTAAATTTTTAATTAAATATAGAAGTCTAACAAAAGAAAAATTAAATATAGAAGTGTTTTAGCAATATGAGTCGGGTCGGGTTGGGTATGGGTCAAGAAATTTACATTACTGATAAATGGGTTATAAACAGGTTAATATGTCATTTTGGGTCGGACCATTTATGACCCGACCCGACCCACATATTTAACAAGTCTACGCAAATTGAGATCATTCACCATATGTTTTATCATCCATATTTGCCCATTCGCTCAAAAAACATGCTGTTAAGCTGTCGCTAAAAATCACATTATCATTAAAGTCATATAGTAAAATTAATATTTCTAGAATGTTCAAAAACTGCAAAACTTGAGGGAAAAAGGAGGGAGATAGAAATGAGAGAGCGAGAGAGACATGAAAACATCTACATCATCGATGAAGTATTCGTTGATGGGGCCTGTCTGCACTTGAGATCGCGTTTATACTTAACGAGAATTTGACGGCACGATTTACCCTGTCAACTTGAGTCGTCGTGTGTCGATGTGGACAGAGGATCGTGTTGAATGGATATAATTAGGAAGTTTGGAGTCATAATGGAACGAAAGGAAATTGTGAAGAGGTCGTTGAACGAGAACACCGATCCAAATGTGCAAACGGTAGGAGGATGACTTTGCAAAAAGAGGAGGTGGCACTGCCATCATTACCATTTATTTATTTAGCGATTCGTACCTACACATTGAGAAGGAGGCGAGAAGGGGAGAGAGGCACAGAGAATTATTTTTTTGGCAACTTTACGTCGGTTTTGAATTAGTCTCTGTCTCTCTGTCTCTCTATCTCTCGCGAAGCGTAGGCATTTAAAATGCAAAATATAAATTTCAATTTTTTGGGGGCGTGTGGGGATCTTCCTCCTTCCTGCTGCTGCTGCTGCTGTGGGTTCAACTTCAACTTCAACTTCAACGCAATTCAATCGTCAAAAGAGACAAATCAACGCGTTTTGAATTTCGAATCAACCCTAAATCTCTTCTCTCGTACCCTCCTCCTCCTCCTCCTCTCTCTGATTCCCCTCTCCCTCTGCCATTCCTGTCTCTGTTCTCCGTCCTCCACCCATTGGATCCCTCCCCTCTCTCTTCCCTATTGATCCATCGTTTTGTCGCTCGATCGTCTCGTGATTCCTTTCGAAGATGGAGGCCATTGAGGAGTTGCTTCAGCTCTCTGATTCCATGCGGCAAGCCTCTTCGCTCCTCGCCGACGAGGATGTCGACGATACCTCATCGTCTTCCAACCGACGCGCCACCTCTTTCCTCAATGTCGTCGCCCTTGGCAATGTTGTGAGTACTCCCTCCCCATCTCCTCCGGCCTTCCCTTGTTTCTCTCTTTGGATCTAGAGCGAGATTCCTTTGGAACCGACGCGTGCTTTTTTGTTCTTGAAAATTGGTTGGGTAGCTCCTGGATTGTGGGACTCGCCAAATGGGTAGATTGAGGGCTGTCGCTTCGGACGCCAGTAAGTCAGATAAGCTGATATGACGCTTCATTTGGCTTCGTACTCAGTTCATCGTGATTCGACTTTCACGGAACTTAACAAGCCGTGGCCATGACAGATTCTTGGTATAGTGGATATGTATGAACTTAGGACGTTCTTTGTGTCCGTTATTGTTAAGGTGCGCTACATTGGAGAGTTGCTACTTAAAGAGGACAGTGTGAACTAGCTATAAGGTTTGATCTTCAAGAATGTATCAACGAGACTTTTATCTGTTATACCTCCATATTGGGTCATGTCGCTTGCCCAGGTGTTATTTCGCAGAGATCGAAGATGGGATTGGCGAACCTTTGATTAAGACACTAGTATTCCAAAATTCAAGTTGCAATCTTATCTCAATGCTCTTAGATCATGACTTCTGTGTTTCGTAAAATATGGTTGCAAGCTAATGACTTTATTTGCCTTTGGTAGTCAATGTACAAAGTGATTTATGTAATCCTTAAAGAACACCGTGAGGGTTATGCCATAGTGGATGGAATTTTTACATAGGTTGATGGCAATTTGTCTTGCTCTAATCTGATGGATATTGACGGGTGAGAATACCATTTTTATTGTAAACTAGTGCCACAAATTATGCTCTGACAGTGAATCAGTGTAAATATGGACTAGAAAACCATGGTAAATAGAAATTTGTGGTTGCAGTTATGTCATTTTACATACAAATTGCTCCTAGTCAGGCATATTAATGCTGTTCCATTGGCCTTTTATGTCGTTTTTGGTTATGCAAGTATCCGTTTGCTTTGCATGTTTGTCAGTGGGCCTGTCGCCGTAAATAGGTAGATTTGTTGACAACTGTACATATTTGCACACTTTTCAGGGTGCTGGAAAATCTGCTGTGTTAAATAGTTTAATTGGACATCCAATTTTGGTGAGTTTCTGTCATGTTAAGCTCTTGCTTTATGTGTTTTCAATGTCTCTGCGCTGGTTCGTCTAACTTCATTTTTCGTTGTATAGCCTACTGGTGAAAATGGTGCTACTCGTGCTCCGATAAGTGTTGATTTATCCAGGGATAGTTCTGTAAGCAGCAAGTCCATTGTCTTGCAGATTGACAACAAATCGCAACAAGTTTCCGCGAGTAAATCCCCTTGCCAAGCTTCCACTACATCCCTTGGATAGTTGGCTCTCTTTAGAGACCTTTTGTTATGTTTGTTTTTCCAATTAATTAATAGCATATAACACATTAATCATAACATGATTTCACTTTTTCGTGGTTTTCTCAATTTGCAATACCTAGGTGCTCTTCGGCATTCATTGCAAGATAGGCTGAGCAAGGGTTCATCGGGAAGGGGTCGTGATGAGATATATTTGAAACTCCGCACTAGCACTGGTATGTTTTTAAATGTTATTTTTCTTTTTGAGGGTGATCTTTTTGAGTTTTTCCCCTTGTTGAAGAAATTAAATGCTAGAAACTTACTCTCGCAAGAACTCTTAAGTTCTTCTGGGGCAATACTGTTTCCGTTTTTCTGCTTGTAATCTTTCGAATTCAGGTTTTTGTTTCTCGAGTGTGCTTGACTTCTATGGTGGGTTAAGAAAGAGCCGTTAGCATAAAAACCAAAGGTGATGCATGTAACATCTACTTATTCTACTTGAGCCTACTGTTGCAAAGGGCTGGCTGAAGCACTTAGTGAATTGTGGTAGGCTTTACCAATTTTTAAACAAGCTATGCTGGAGAAAAAAGATCAATCCGTTGCTTATTCTTGCCTAAATTTGGTTGCAATGCATTGAAAGAGAGTTATTCCTTTAAGTTAAGGGCTTTTTTGGATTGGCTTTTACTTTTTGTTTTTTGCTTAATCTAAATTTTGCAGCCAATACCACTTTGAGTTTTTTAAATCCGAAACTCATGAAACTTTCACAAACAGTACTTTTTGAGTGTAAGCAGACAGGCTTCTAAAACAGTTGGTTTTATCTGCATTTCGTGATATTTGTGGAAATTAAGCTCAGTGATGAGGGTATAAGAACACATGATTCATAGGTCTGCATTGCAAGGCGAGTCGTTGATTCTTGGCTCTTTCCAGGCATTAAATGTATGAATTACTGAATCATGAGATACTGTTGAGTGAAGAAGACTTGCTCAGCTTGATGTAATTAATAAGTGGTTGATTGGAGCTGGGATGTAGCTCAGTTGGTAGAGCTCTGCTCTTGCAATTGTGACGTTGCGATTATGGGTTGGATGTCTAATTGTCCAGGCAGTAATGATAGTATCTTGTATATTTTCTTTTTAACGCGTTGCCATCATATTTTCATGATCATTTTCCTCGTGATCCTAATTTCCTCGTAAAATGACTCCAGCTCCACCCCTAAAGTTGATCGACTTACCAGGTCTGGATCAAAGGTTTGTGGATGATTCAATGGTGAGTAATTGGAACTTACGTAGTTTACATTAATTATTGAGGCATATTGTTCTTCAATGACATATGAGCCAATGATGAATTAGTATGTTTTCTTTGGGAAATGCTCATCATCTCTTTATCTGATGTCCCTATTTCCTCTTACCCAGATCGGCGAGTACGTTGAGCATAATGATGCAATTCTGCTGGTGATAGTACCCGCTTCTCAAGCAACAGAAATTTCGTCAGCTCAGGCCCTTAAACTTGCAAAAGAATATGATGCTGAAAGTAAAGTAGCTCTCAATCTTCATTTTGATTGTGACATATATATTATGTTTTATCCCATGATAATGTTTTCCAGGTGCTTTCTCCCTTTTATTTTGAGCTTTTAGTATTAAAAAGATTTTGCTGTCCTGTTTGTAGGCACTAGAACTGTCGGTGTCATTAGCAAAATTGATCTATCAGCTACAGACTCAAAAGCACTAGCAGCTGTTCAGGCTCTCTTGTCAAATCAGGGACCGCCTAAAACATCTGATATTCCATGGATTGCTTTAATTGGACAGTCTGTTTCTATAGCTTCAGCACAGTCTGGTGCAGGGTCTGAGAGCTCTTTAGAAACTGCCTGGCATGCTGAGAGTGAAAGTCTGAAATCTATATTAACCGGAGCCCCTCAAAGCAAGCTTGGTAGAGTAGCTTTAGTTGATGCTCTTGCAGGCCAGATTCGCAATCGTATGAAGCTCAGAGTACCGAATCTGCTCTCTGGGTACTTGCTTTATGTCCTTCACTCTTTCTTGCCTCTATTTCACTATTGCAGCACCGAGATATTTAGATATTTTGTTGTTTCCTTATTTACCTTTTTTTTAATTGAAATTTGAAGTGCTTTGTTATTGGCTTCTATTTTGTATCTTAGCTTACTCTTTTTTTCATTCCAATTGCATGTTCTTTGTGTGTTGATGTGCGGCCTTTGGAGCCAATTTGTGTCTTGACCGTGCTATACTTATATGCAGTTCTCATTGAACTACAACTCCTATAACATCTCACAGGCTTCAGGGAAAGTCTCAGCTCGTTCAGGATGAGTTGGTGAGGCTTGGGGAACAAATGGTCAGTAGTGCTGAAGGTACAAGAGCTCTAGCTTTGGAGCTATGTCGTGAGTTTGAAGACAAATTTCTTCAGCATATTACAGGCGGTGAGGTGAGTGTCGCTTTCATCTAGCATTATCTTTGTTCGAAATACAAATAAAAGTCTTTTGCCACTTGCAACATGTGCAGCTTCTTCTTTGTTTAAATAAAAATTTGAAGTTTTTGGTGATTTACCTAGGAGAGTGATATTCTGGTATAATTTTATGCCTGATTCCATGTTCAATGAATGGGTCATATGCTTATCATTATCCCGTCTTCTAGTTTTTACTGGACCATCCTGTACCTGATTCTGAGATGAGTAACTGCAACATATGATAGACATTATTGCCTGGAGTGCTCCCGATTTACTTGACCATATTATGCCTGACATTCTGAGATGAGTAACTGCAACATACGATAGACATTATTGCCTGGAGTGCTCCTGATGTTCTCTGCAGACGCGCTAGTTTTTATGCTATTTTGTTTATTGCAGGGCAGTGGCTGGAAGGTTGTGGCAAGTTTTGAGGGTAATTTCCCTAACAGAATCAAGCAGCTTCCTTTGGATAGGCACTTTGACATTAATAATGTCAAGAGGGTATATTATTCATTTTCACTGTATATGAAGTTTTTTGTCCTTTTTGCACAAAATTTATATTGCATTTTTCATGTTATGATAGTTCTCTTTACCATGACAGATTGTATTAGAGGCAGATGGTTATCAACCTTATCTGATATCTCCAGAGAAAGGGCTAAGATCTCTGATAAAAATTGTCCTAGAAATGGCAAAGGAGCCCTCACGACTCTGTGTTGATGAGGTAAATCATGTCATCTGATGATTTTTGTTTTCTACATGTTCTATTCATCATCGTCCTTGAGCTAATGTGATGGTTCATTCAGGCGTTCCTGCCGCTTTTCAGCTGACCATGAAGCAATGTTTTCTTAACTTAGGTCCATCATGTGCTCGTGGATATTGTTTCTGCAGCTGCAAGCGCCACACCAGGTCTTGGAAGATATCCTCCTTTCAAAAGAGAGGTAATATCATGTTGAAGCCATCAATATGCAATTTGTATGTCTGTGAATACATGCTTTTATAGTTAATTAACTTAATATGGTTTTCTTTAACAGGTTGTGGCAATAGCTAGTGCAGCCTTAGATAACTTCAAGAATGAGGCCAAGAAAATGGTGGTTGCCCTAGTTGATATGGAGCGTGCATTCGTTCCTCCCCAACACTTCATCCGATTAGTGCAAAGGCGGTATGCTGGAAACTTGTGTGGAATAAATGACAAATAACGTAACCATGAATTTTTCTGTATAGTTCACACATTCTGGCATGACACTACTTCTAGCAACTTATATGTCAGATGTTGAGGTTTTAGTCGGTAATATAGGTTTATGTTTATATCATTTGTACAGCAACATTTTCCCTTTATGTTTCATTCGGGATGTACCGTCAGTTACATGTCTTACTCTCTAATAGACAAGTAATAAGAAACAGTTTACTTCAGTTAAAACATTTCTCTAGACTGGTGATTTCAGAATACATGCATCGATTTCTTGTATCTTGTTATTTTTACCTTTGCCTGTTGGCTTGACATGATTGTGAAGGAATGATGTAGAAAGACAAAAGATTAAATGAGCAAAAAATGTTTTCTTTTCTCATCACGTCTATATGGTTCTGCCTCCTCTTGAATCTGAGCAGAATGGAGAGGCAGCGTCGCGAGGAAGAACTCAAAAACCGATCGTCCAAAAAAGCCATCGAAGCAGAGCAATCTATGCTAAACAGAGTATGTGTCTTTGCTTTCAAGAAGCAGATTCATTTCCTACAGTTGTGATTGATTAGTTGTTTCTGCATCATGGGATAGATTTGTCATACCTTTCCAACATTTTGACAGGCTACAAGTCCTCAAACTGGGGGTCAACAAACTGGAGGTAGCTTAAAATCTATGAAGGACAAGTCTGCTCAGCAAGATAAGGATGTTCCAGAGGAACCAACACTGAAAACTGCTGGGCCTGGAGGGGAGATAACTGCAGGTTTGTTCATAGTTTTCCTTAAACTTTGTGATATGTGATTTTCTGTCAGATGATCACTGACTATAAGTTATGATTGCTGAAGCAACAATCTACACCCTGATTCCCTTTGCACGAAACCTTTGTTACTTGTGACTGAATGTAGTATAATCTCTGCAAGCTACCACTTTTAATGAGTGATGTGCATGCCGGTACTCGATTTATATGTTTGCATAATATTGGTGAAGCATTAACATTCATGTTAAATCCTTGATAGTTTTTTATTGCTCATTAACTTCTTTTCCTTTATATTTCGAACTTGTCATTTGTTATATTTAAATGGCCATCCTGATTATTCACAGATATTCTTTGACTTAGTCGGTAGGACATTTGTTTTCATCCTTTTCTCTCCCTATTTCATACTTGCATGGTATCCCGATTTCTGGTGCTTCTTCAAACTTTTCTTCATTTACTCAAGAAAGGTTGCTTACTGCCCTCTGTGTGGAAACTGCTATGAAGTGCTGGAGGATTCCCTTCATGTGAGACCATTTTCATTTTAAATTTTGGACATTCATTTTCTTAGAGAATTGTTCTTTCTGTAGTTTGCATGGCCAATCCTTCACGAAACCTGTATTTTCTTTTTTAGGATACAAAGTTAATGATTTGAGCCATCTTTCTTGTGGGCGTGTCTTACTCCGTGGTGTTAATTTAAATAAAGAGGGGTATTTAATGTTAATTTCAATGATTGTCTACTATGCAGGATTTTTGTTAAAGAAAAGTGCGAAAACAAATGGATGGAGTAGGAGATGGTTTGTATTAAATGAGAAAAGTGGCAAGGCAAGTATTATCATACTTTGTTGAAGTATTTCATTTTAAACATTGACAAAAGTGAAACTTCCCCCAAGCCAGTCAGTCTACCTTTGTGCTAGAGCTGTTTTAAGCGGAATTGTATTCCGTTAAAAGTATTGGCTTTGGCTTGGATTTTTGTGGAGCAACGTTACTGCTGTTAGTTGTACCTTGCTTTTATGCTAGAGAGAGTTTATTGGTTATGTCAGATGAATAACCTTTCTCATCATGAGTTTTGAGTTTTCGAACTTTAGCTATTTGTTGAATAGCCCCTTTTATCCATGTTTTCACTAATTAACTAGACGATAAAGCAACTTGTCTACAAAATAAATTATTTAATATGCATCTGTTAAGTTTGTCAATGGATGCATTAGCAGGGATGTTGGATTTCTGTTAAAAATATGATGACTGAAATGCAGTTCAAAAAGGTGTTAATTTGTCAGTTGTGCAAAGTAGATGGGGTTTGTTCAGATTTGTTTTCAATTATCATTCATCTATTTTAATTGCATGCTTAATGCATATCTATTTCTTATGCATCTGGTTTGCCGTCATATAGCAAGTTTTTCCAGGTTAGGTTTTGGAGAAGACAAATGGGAAGTTACAGTCAAATGTTAAAATTATTTTCATATAATTTTGCTGCTACTGTTCTCTCTGCAGCAGTATCAACAATATTTGTATAGGGGAAGTTCTGATTTTATATGTTTGACAGCTCGGCTACACCAAAAAGCAAGAAGAAAGACATTTTCGTGGTGTCATCACTTTGGAGGTAAGCACTGTCTATGAGCATATTTAGCTGTCCTCAAGTGTTTCTTTTTATATTTTATGCATAAGTCTTTTTGTTTTTTTACGACTGCATTCTTTTCAACACTTGTATTATATTAGTTGTCGTGAGATATTTAGGGCGTGTTGTGTGCTCATTTTTTTTGCTTTCATCTACATTTAGCGAATAGAAATGCAGTACCTAGATGGTCCTGCTTATTGATGAACATGTCATTAGTATATCTTGTGAAATGACCAAGATTTCGCTTCCTGTTTTATTACTACACGAAATCTGAAAGAAACTCTCCTAGGTATACTAACACGAAATCTGAAAGAAATTCTCCTAGGTATTCTTGTAAAACCACATTAGCATCCTCCATCCCACTTCCATCTGAAGAAAACTATAACCTCTTGGATGACGTTTCAGACTCTGCACTGTGTTTGACATTATTCTTGAAAAGTTTGGTTTTTTAATTGTATTCCATTTTGCATTTTGTTCCTGCAGCGGAGTGATGCACTTTTGCTTTGTTTGCTAGTTTCTGATTCAAAGCTCTTGGTTTGAATCTGTCTATCTGAGAATAGTGTTGCAATTTATTTCAATACCATTATTACATGTTTTAGCATTGGAATAGTGGGAAGCCAGAAACTGGGGGCCATCCAACTTAAGATGATTTCTTTTGTGAGGGAAATTATTTGTTATTGTTCTTTTACTGGGTGTGCTATAATTAATGTCAATTGAAATTTATGTTCCATGGCATACTCTATGGTTCATCTCGGGATTTGTTAATTCCTTATTGATCAACTCTATGTCACAAGCTATTACTGAAATAGTGCAGTCTCATGCTGGACATGTTTCTCCCAGTACTTTTGGTCTTATCTTTGTGGAGAAGTGCATTATCTTCTCTTGTTGATTTTTCTTTTTTGTACTCTTATCTAACTGCCTGAATGAAATTTACAGGAATGTAATATTGAAGAAATTTCTGATGAAGATGAACCCCCACAGAAAAGTTCCAAGGACAAAAAGGCGAATGGACCTGAAAAAGGGCCGAGTCTTGTTTTCAAGCTAACTAGCAAGGTTCCGTACAAGACAGTTTTAAAAGGTGCTGATTTAATCTATCATTCATAACTATCCACTGCCAATGGTCGGTTGCTAAATTGTGTCTGAAAATAAATGTTGCAGCCCACAGTGCTGTGGTTTTGAAGGCCGAGAGCGTGGCAGATAAAATTGAGTGGCTAAACAAGATAAGAAATGTTGTTCAGCCTTCCACGGGAGGTCAAGTAAAGGGCGAATCCAGTCTTCCTATAAGACAGAGCCTTTCAGATGGTTCTCTGGTGAGTATGATGCGAAAAACACACGAGGATAGGGGACCTGCAGATCTGAAAGTTTTGCTTGAATTTTCTATTTTGTAGGATACAATGACGGCTAGAAGACCTGCAGATCCAGAAGAAGAACTCCGATGGATGTCGCAAGAAGTACGTGGTTACGTTGAGGCTGTTCTTAACAGCCTTGCTGCCAATGTTCCAAAGGTAAGCCTTTTTGGCTTGATGAGCATTACTCTTGTACCTTGTACTCATTGCTAGTCTGGGTTTAATTTTACCATCTTTGTGGCTGAGCAGGCTGTTGTTCTTTGCCAAGTCGAAAAGGCCAAGGAAGATATGCTTAATCAGTTATACAGTTCAATCAGGTTAGTTTCATCCTCTAAGGAAATTATGCTTTTTGTTGTACTATGTGCTTGTTGTGATTCGTTGCATAATTTCTACTAGCACAACTATCTAAGATCCTCTTAAGCTTGTACTATTTGTGGGAATCATATTGTCTTTTTTGTCAATCCCCTGAACAGGTTAATGTTGGTAGACAGAGGTGTAGTCTAATTTTTGTCCCTCTCCTTCAAGCTAGAATTTGCATGTATAATCTCCTATCTTATTGTAGATATTGTCAACTTGACTACAAAGGTTAGGAGATATTTACAAGTTGATCGGCAAATCTAACAAACTGAGCCCCTTCTGCAGCAAATGTTCTCTAGCTATGTGAGAGTCAGCCCAGATGTGTTTATATCCTCTTAAAGAACCAAATCTGAGGCCACATAAGAATCAACTTGCTTATCACATGCGTGATTTATTAGTCTACAATCAGGAATGTATAAAGTCAACATCGTCCATCCTGGTTGACCCAAAAAAAAAAAAGAAATACCTCCCCCGTCAGGTAAAAAAGCATCTCATAAGTGGCTTGTGCCATGATCATTAAATGATTCTGACCCATAAATATTAAGTCGTTAGGTGGAGGATGGTCCATGTACTTTAAGTCAAATATAGCAATGTGGAATTAACGCTTTTGACACATGTAAACTGAAAAAATAACAGCATGTGAAGTTGATGTACAGGAAATCAGATAGTCAAGAACCATTTAACAAAATGATTGAAAAAACCACATTTAAATTTTAGTACTAGTAGGAGCATGAAAGTAAATGAACTTGGCTTTGGTTTCATCTCGAAATTATGACTCCAATAACAACCCATCTACAAGCTTAAGCAGGTCTAGAGGTGTAATTTAGTGATATATGACATCAAATACCATTGTTCAAAATTCTGGTCTGATCTTTTGATTTAAGAATAGTATTGCCATGTGATAGAAACCATTAGGTTGCCTCAGAGTACAGTGAGTATTTTCTGGTGCGACTGCTGAGAGCCTAAAGCATACTGCTCTCAAGTGCAAATTTTGCAGTCTCAGTTGCGCTCAGCAGGAAGACCCTACAGAAATATCCTTCGCTTATTATATGTCACTGAAGACTGGCACCCTAAATGTTCCATCATGCATCACTTTGCAGTTCCCAAAGCACGGCAAGAATTGAAGAACTCCTTCAAGAAGACCAGAATGTAAAACGCAAGCGGGAACGGTACCAGAAACAGTCTTCTCTTCTCTCAAAACTGACAAGGCAACTTAGTATTCATGACAATCGAGCATCTGCCGCCTCCAGCTGGGCCAATGATGGCAACAGTTCAGGTACCATTTACATACTCGGGGGTGCAAGTAATGAATGAGGCAGTTATCATGCATGTTGCCATGAAAATTGAAGAATGTATCTTCTACTTTTTTTCTCAACAAGCAAGTCTATGATCTTCAGAGACATCAATGTTGTTTTTTACACCTATGTACATTGACACCCAACATCTGCATATGATACAAACAAATTCCACAATATACTGCCCACAAAACTTTGCCTGGTCTTGATGTTGTGGAGTGGATAGGATTTGACTTGGTCGACATTAGTTATCAGGAGATATTCAAATATTGAGTTCTTTTCATTGAGATGTTAAGTATGTTGTCTGGACCAACTAAATCTGGAAGCTCTTTGTTGTATGTTATTGCTAGTAAGCAGGTCCTATAGTTCGTCATCTTGGATCAACTTTCCCTATGTGAAATAAAACAAACTTGTATGTTTTGTGGGGTTTGCTTTGTGGATTGATTTGGAAGTGATATCTCCTCACAAACAACCCAGTCTCAGTTTTCGGGTGAATAATTGAAAGAGTCTTGTTGCGCAGAAAGCAGCCCAAGAACCAATGGAACTGTGTCAGGTGATGACTGGAGGTCTGCATTTGATGCTGCAGCAAACGGCCCTACTGATTCAAGATTAGGTGCAAGCCATAGTAGGCATTATAGTGATCCTGTGCAAAATGGTGATGCCAACTCCACCAATCCTGGTGGTCGGCGTACACCTAATCGGTTGCCACCTGCTCCACCACAGTCTGGTTCCGCTTACAGATACTAGTTGGAACTTATTGTTGGTCTGGTTTGCCTGGTACTTTTAGCATGACATGTTCAAGCATTTGTTCGAGATCCCATGATGTTATATAGATCGATAGAAGTGGGTAAATATGGCACTGATATACCATTTGTCCTTTCATTAGCATTTATATTGTTTCCTGGGGTGCTATTACCCGTTCACCAAATTTTGCTGTCTGTACTTTTGTTGTATCATTCTCCTTTTCCAGTTTATTTGTTTATGTAACTGGTTTATTTGCCAAGGAGCTGCATTTTCCTTAGCTGATCAGATCACACCAGCAACTTTTGTAATACTACTATGTGGCATTCCATTCTCTCTCTCTCTCTCTCTCTCTCTTCTGTGTGTGGGAAGAGGGGACCAAGCGTGGATTGTTTCTTGTCTGATGCGCTCTGAAATGAGATTTTCACACCTTATTACCTTATGAAAGTAGAGGTAATCTTGCCTCTTGGGTTGCTATAATGTCGCTGGCAGTTGCAAGAGCAGATCTGGGCCATGAAGACACTAAGCAATTAAATGAGGAAATTTTGCCATTCTCCAAATGTACTGTGTATGATCATATATTTTGAAGATTGAGTTTCATATAAGCATTCTAGACATCTGTCATTAGTGAATGAGATCTCAAGATTGGAAATTTAGAATCGACTCCAATTTTATTTTTGAAAGGGGTGATCCTGAGTTAGGTCTCCAAAGTTGTCGATTGCAGATCATCCGCCCACGGTAAGGGATGCACCATTGTCTGCCCCTGTAAGATTCAGTATGGTAGCAGCGGCCTTCACAGCCCTGAAATTCATGAAAACGCCCAATGCCTTATTACCTCGATGAGTAAAGCAGATGAGAAGCCGCAGAAAGTACGAACAAACATCTACATGCCAATCGTTAAATTACTTTGATCTGCTTGGTCATGATTAACTAGTGAAGTGTTGCAAATTAGGCAGGCAGCATGACATGTAATCATAAGTTTTGCTGCCTTCCACTACATTCACTTGCTTCTCTCCAGGTTACAACACGATCGAATTGACTTAGTATATTAAAGCCAATAAACCATCAGTTCTCAAGAAAGACTTGAATAGACAGATTAATGATCTTGAGCTTTCTCAAAGCAACTTCAACGGCTACTTTCAGTCGGGTGAAATTGAAGACCCTTCGGCCAGAAAAGGGAAATTTTAAGGACCCTTTGATAGCCATGTTGATCCTCAGAGGAGGAGGACCAAGAGGCTAGCGCAATATGAGAAGATTCTCCACCAACGCTTGGATAATTCATGAACAAAAACTGTTGTCGCAAAAAAAGGAATAGTGATGCTATCTCACTCAACAGATAGGCAACTAGAAGAGGACAATGAGATCCCTAATGCCCATAAAGCAGCAAGGTCGGAAAATCACAAAGATTGCGTGGATGGAGTTTTCCATAAAGCAGCAGTAAATGCCCCACGAACAGAGAAAAAGAAAAGAGTGAGGAAAGCTGTCGTTTTTTGAAGAGAAGAAACGAACCCACAGAAGATGAAAAGGTCAAATCCAAAATAGATTTTGTCGCACGACACGAGTAAGCAAGCACATACCATGCATCGGGTGCCTGATACAGGGAAGCAGAATCGCCAAAGCAGGAAGCCAGCATTTCAGTGTTTATCACCCCCGGATTAAGCGCCACGACCGCCATCCCCCCGGGCAACTCCTTTGCAACCGATTTGGTCAAACCCTCAACTCCCCATTTCGATGCACAGTAAGGGGCAACCTTGCAAGACGAAGATCAAGGGTCAAGTCACGATTGCAATTTACAGGATTACCACCAAATTGCCAACCTCTCTCTTCGTAGGGCGATATGCATAAGACCTGGAATTTGTTGGAAAGATACAGAGTTCCGGTAGATGAATGAATGCATACGGAGAAGGTGGTCAGAAGAGGGTGCGGTAGGATGGCAAAACAGAAGGAGCATATCCTAGAAACGTACCAGACCAGCACCGGACCTGCCCCAGCTGGAAGACATGTTGACGATGATGCCACGCTTGCGCTGAATCATGGGAGGGAGAAAGTGACGCAGCATGTTGGCGACGCCTTTGACATTGGTGTCTATGACGGCGTCGAGCTCATCCTCCGGGACATCCCAAATCTTGTTGTTCTTGTTGATGGTCCCGGCATTGTTGACTATGATGTCAGGAACGCCCTTCTTGTCCATGACCACGCGCGCCATCTCCTCGATGCTGCTGTCTGATCTCTGCTAATGGAAGAAGGGTGAGTCGAAATGGCATCCCGAATACCCAATCCCTAGTCAGTGAGCGAATGGGAAGAGGGAAAATTTGAAAAAAAGAAGAGAATACTAACGACGTCGACGTTGAGGAGGAGGTGTGGGGAATTGGCGGCGTCGGAGGAAGAGAGGAGGGAGCGGAGGGAGTCGAGCTCGTCTTGGGAGCGGGAGCAACCGATGACAGAGTGGCCGCCCTTGGCGAGCTCAAGGGCGAGGGCCTTACCAAGGCCTTTGGTAACTCCCGTTATCAGCACCGTCCTGCGTCCTTTGCCGCCGCCACGATTAGGCATCAGGTTCCAAGATAACATGGCCTTCACTTGGACTTCCTTTTGACTCAATGGTAGTGCTTCCGTTGCTATTGCTTTTCTTTGTTGAATTTGTGGATGAGGAGAGGGCGCGTATTTATACATGAGCCCGTCAATTAGGACCGTATATTGTCTTGTAAATTGCCCTTTTATTTAATGGTGCAAATCTAATTTCCTAACCTAACATTTATCCCATTAATAGAACATTCTAGATTTCTAGATTGCTTATGAAAACCTTTATTACAACTGCAGATCTCCCTTGATCTAATGGTGGGAATTCAATCTCGATATCCACAGTCTACTCATATTAATGAAATGTTTTAGAGTGCAAACACAACATTAGTAGTCATGAGGAAATTTTTTTTATTGTAGCTTTATCACAAGAAAGCTTCACTCACTTGTTTGACAACAATGAGAATCGAAGATATTCACTAAGGATGATCCAATACCTTATACCTCATGATCTGCCAGGAATGGTTGCTTTTCATTCAACTTTCTTAATGAGCTTTTAGCCTCCAAAGTTTCTATAGAAAATATGGGGTGTTTGGCAAATCTTTCCAATTGACTTTCGACCAAATGCTAGTTTTGAAAAAGCTGAAAACTCAAGGTAGGTAAGAACTACTTTTGGGCTTTCGCATTTGTCGAAGTGCTGAAACTAATTTTTTTCTTCCAAAACTACGCTCACCAATTCTTTAATTTTTCAATTTTGCCCCTCGTTGTTACTGTTCATCTTCTTTGCGCGAGCGTGATTGTTGAGACTAAGTCTAGCCAGGGAGAGTCGAAGAGGTGGCAACCATCCCCTGAGGTCGCACGACCCTGGCAAGGGTGGCCAAGAGTCGCTCAAGGTTGTGCAACAGTCGTCGAGGCCAGATTTGGCTTGCCAATGGCCTAAGCCCTTTGCCAGAGCTGGGAAGGGTTTAAATAAAAATAAAAAATAAAAAATTGCACCCAAAAGCGTTTGGAAACTTTTTTTGCCAAACACTACTTAACCCAAAGTAGCTTTACAAAGTAATTTTTTACCAAACGCAATTTGCATATTCCTAAAGCCTTTTAGGTCAAAGGCCTTTGCATTTCTCCAAGGCTCGTTTTCAAAGCCGAATCAAAAGCACCGAATGAAATGGCAAGTAATTATCTCATGCTCGCATAGGTACTCGCTCAAACCAAATGAGAATAAAGAGGAAGGACATAAGTTTTGTTTTTACAATTACAAGCTAACGAGGATTATAGCCTCGCTACCGACTGGCAGTGTGTCCAAGATTGACATGTCTATTTGACTGCTGCAGTGAAATCAACTGTCGTTGTCATCTTCTGAGGTCGATGCAAAATTGTCGATTGTAAATAGATCACTCACACAGTAAGGGATGCACCATTGTCCGCCCCTGTAAGATTCAGAATCATAGCAGCAGCCTTCACAGCCCTGAAATTCATGAAAACACCCAATGCCTTACTGCCTCGATAAGTAGAGCAGACGAAGAGAAGCAGAAAATATGAACAAACACCCACATGCCAACCTTTTAAATCACTTCGATCTGCTTGCTGATGATTAACCAGAGAGAAGTCACAAACTAAGCAGGCAGCATAGACATGGAATCATGAGTTTTGCTACATTCACTTGCTTCCTCCAGGTTACGACTCCCCCCAACAAGATCAAAGTAACTTAATATATTAAGCGAATAAAATATTATTTCTCAAGAAAGACCTAAATAGGACAGATTAATGATCTTGAGCTTTCTGAAAGCAACTGTCACTGCTACTTCCAGTCAAGTGAAACTGAGGAACCTTCGGCCAAAAAAAAGAACAAATAATTGAAGAACCTTTGATAGCCGCTGATCCTCAGACGAGGAGTACCTAGAGGCTAGAGCGATATGAGAAGATTCTTGACTGACCACCCTTATATAATTCATGAACAAAAACTATTGTCGTGAAAAAGGAATAGTGATGTGATCTCATTGAACAGACAGGCAATTAGAAGATGACAACCAGAGCCCTATGCTAAAAAAGAATCTAATTTCATCAAAAGAGTTAACTCTAAGGTTAGAGCTAAAAAAAAAACTCTAAGGTAAGAAAATTACAATGATTGCTTGATGGAGTTTCCATAAAGAGCAGCAGTAAATGCCCACCAAAAGAGAAAGAAAAATGAGTCAGAGGAACATCATTTCCGCATTTGCTATGCTCGTGTTCCTTATCATCAGCTTGAATGTTGTCTTTCATTCTTTTTATTATTATTTTTTTGTAGAGATCAAATGAAGCCACAGATAGTTCTTATGACAACACGACGGGAGTAAGCACATACCATACTTCAGGTGCCTGATACAGGGAAGCTGAATTGCCAAAGCAGGAAGCCAGCATTTCAGTGTTTATCACGCCCGGATTAAGCGCCACGACTGCCATCCCATCAGGCAATTCCTTTGCAACCGATTTGGTCAAACCCTCCACTGCCCATTTCGATGCACAATAAGGGGCAACCTTGCAATACAAAAGATCAAAGCAATATCAAGGGTCAAGTGAGGATTGCAAATTGCAGGATTACATAGTTCTGGCGGATGAATGAATGCTAATGGAGGAGGTAGTCAGAAGAGGATGCAATTGAATGGCAATACAGAAGGAGCATCTTCTAGAAACGTACCAGAGCAGCGCCGGACCTGCCCCAGCCTGAAGACATGTTGACGACGATGCCATGCTTGCGCTGAACCATGGGAGGGAGAAAGTGACGCAGCATGTTGGCGATGCCCTTGACGTTGGTATCAATGACGGCGTCGAACTCTTCCACCGGGACCTCCCAAATCTTGTTGTTCTTGTTGATGGTCCCGGCATTGTTGATTATGATGTCAGGAACGCCCTTCTTGTCCATGACCACGCGCGCGAGCTCCTCGACGCTGCTGTTCGATCTCTGCTAAAGGAAGAAGCGTGAGTCGAAATGGCATCCCGAACGCCCAAACCCTAGTTAGTCAGTGAACGAACGGGAAAAGGGAAAATTAGGGGAAAGGAGAAACGAATACGTACGACGTCGACGTTGAGGAGGAGGTGAGGGGAGTCGGCGGCGTCGGAGGAAGAGAGGAGGGAGCGGAGGGAGTCGAGCTTGTCTTGGGAGCGGGAGCAGCCGATGACGGAGTGGCCGCGCTTGGCGAGCTCGAGGGCGAGGGCCTGGCCGAGGCCTTTGCTCACTCCCGTTATCAGCACGGTCCTCCCTCCTCCGCCGCCGCCGCCCCGGCTCGTCATCAGGTTCCACGACGTCGTTGTCGTCGCCGTCATAGCCGTGGCCGTGGCCGTCATTGCTGTGAAGTGCCCACCGATCTTTCCAATCTTAGCGCAAGTGCAGCGAGGCACAGCCACCGCGTCTTCCAATAAGGCCAGGCCCGATAAAAGCAAAAGCCCGGTTTAATGCCTGCTTTCTCTTCCACATTCCCATTCTTACAATTCTCTCAAGTCCAACCTTTTTTTATCAAGCTATTAATTGATTGAAATTATGGATTAAACATAAATACGGGAAGAAACGGTCTGATTTGCCAATATGTTCGCAATCATAAATAAGCGGGAAAATAAAGCCTGATGAAATAAAATAAAATATAAAGATAAATATAAAGATGAACAACGGCCGCCCTCTCTTCCCCCCCTTCCTCATCTCCATCGATGGAAACTCAGTTCGTGTGAAGCTTGGGGCGATGATGAGGAGGATCGCGAACGTGGAAACAAGGGCAGAAGCAGCGAATCACGTGAATCCCAAACTGAACCACACACCCAATCATTCCGCCGCTCGCGGGGAATGTCGTAAGATCCGGAACAGCTCCGTCCCGTGGCTGCGGCGGACATGGATAAGCGAAATTGAAGCGTTGCTCGTGGTGCTCGTCCTCCACCTCATGCTGGAGGACGAGCCATGGGGGCAGAGGAGGAGCAGAGGGCACAGTACTAGGAGTCCAGTATGTAGACGACGATGAGATTGTGATTTCCGTTTCCGTTTCCGTTTGGATTCCAGCCGAATGCACAGGGAGGAGAGGGCAGCAATCGCCGCTGCTGCTGCTGCGGCTAATAATGAGAGTCGTCGTGCTCGTCCTGCGCTGCAACTTTTTCCTTTTCTTCATGGTCCACACCTTCAGTTTCTTCACCGCCTTCATCATCTTCATCATCTTCATCGTCCTCCGCCGCTTCCTCTCTCCGCTTTCTTCTTCCTATATATTTTTATTCTAAAGGGAGGCCCGGCGCTCCTCCCTTTTTCAAAGTTTTGGACCGTTGCCCCTCCGCCTCTCCCCTGCACGATACGTCCAAAAAGGCTTCATTTTGAGGCCCACCTACTCAACAACACCGCTAGTGTCCTGCCTTGAGATCTACTCTGGCTCGACTCGAGCAATCAACGTCTGTCATTCGGTCCGAGGGTTGAAATTCCAACTCGATACTGACTCGATCACAATCAATCTATGAAGAAACTTGAGTTCAATTGGCAAGGTCAACCTCAATCTACAATGTTACGCGTCGTGTGCTTGTGAATGGAGAAAGAAGAATCATGCTTATAAGAATTTGATGGTTATAAGATTTGCGTCAACCATGTACTTACTTCATGAAATGATCATGGGTTTTATGGGATTCCATTTTTTTATGTAAGGATAGTCATGAGATATAGAATGAGCTAAGACAAATCTCATTATTTTTCAATTATAGTATTCAATTAGATGGGAAGAAGGAGTGATATGTGATGTGAGAAATTTCAATGGGGTTTTAAAAAGATAGGTGCATCTTATTCACCGAATACAAAAATTATCACATCACTTAATACATTAATGTTTTTAATCATTCTTAAAACCTCTTTAAGATAAGGCTCAACCGCAAATAAGGAGCTTGCTGGTTTTTTATATTTTGTTAAATATCAAAACGTCAGATTGGGTTTCGATTGAATCGTGAAGGGGCAAATGGCGAGAAAAGAAATCGTTACGGGGGTAAATTAAGAAAATAATTTGAACCGATCAAACTGCAGGGACCGTTTCGTAAATATTTTGTCGATTGCGTTGCGAAGAAAAGAAGAGTGAGTCAGGGCAGGGGGGAGTGACAATGGCGCCTTAGGTTTGAGGTTTCAAAACGGGTCTCATCAATCCATCACCATCAATCGATTAGCTTCCCACTTTTCGAAGGCAGAAGAGAGCGAGCGAGAGAGACAGAGAGAGACGATGATCCTGCGGACTCCTCCACCGTCGAAGAAGCAAAGGCTCGACAGCAGAGCCGCCGACGCGAGCCCTCCCGTCGGGTCCGACCGCCAACTCGTCATCTACGAGGACCCCCCTGATGGCGATCCCGATCTCCCCTCTTCCTCCTCCGACCACTTGCTCTGCACCTATCAATGTCGCCAAATGGTCCCTCCCTCCTCCTCTCGCTTCTCTCGCTTCTCTCCTCGACTCACGACTCACTCTCTTCTGCTTTTTCCCACAGGTTAAATCGGAGTTCTTCGACGCCTTGAGCAGTGCGGAGAAGCAAGCCCGCGATTATCATTCCCAGCTCCAGGCTTTGAACGACGACTTCCTCAAAGCTGGTTCTTCCTCATCCCTTTGTCCCCCTTAGGTTCTTTCATTTTCTTTATCCGTGCTCCATGATTTCACCACCATGCCCCGCTTATCCCCCCCTAAGAAGCAAATTTGCCCAATTTCTCTTTTAAACTGCCTCTCGATTTTGGAAACTTCTCTACAGTCTCTGACACTAGGTGAGATGATACAATCAGTGCGCACTTTGAATCTACTGATGCCAGCCTTTTCTCTAGCGGTTACCTTTCAATGTATTGGGATTCTCACATGTAGTTAGCTCGAGTTATTGCTGTAATTATTCGCAAATCCTACAGCTACTTGAAATTGTGATTATTGCTTACGCCTTATGAGGATGATATGTCTTATGCTGTGTTATCATCTATCCCGAATTCTGACAGATGCGGAGAGAAAGAAATTCAGGGAACAGTTGTTGTATGCTGAACAAGAACTTGCAGCTGCCAGAGGACGTGAGCAGGCACTGCAGGAGCAACTTTTTAAGGAAGTCCGTGATTCCCAGGAACAGCTGAAAAAGCAGATTCAATCGCACAGTGAAATGGAGGTGAATCTCTTTACCTTCGTCATATGCATAATATGTCTTCTTATTATTTGACTAGGCGATTTGCTTCAAGGCTTGTCTTATGTTGGACTTTAACAGCTTAAATATGCATGTCTTAAAATTCACTGTTAGTTTGGAGCTAAATCTTATTAATTTGATTCTAGAAGCTCTTTGGCTGAATCTCATACTCTAGTGTCTTTCTTTGTGTGTGTATTTGTAAATTGCTGTTTAGGATGCAACACTTACCAATGGGGATTTATGATTGTTTCATGATGCCGCTTTCATAATTGTTTTAGCAAAGCAACAGAATAGTTATTGCTGCTATTCCAATTTAGTTTTGCCGAGTGCCTGGTATTTGGTTTGGTCGAAGCCAAATTTGTCCTTACATACTTACTCCTTCAAGCTGCTTTTTTGTTGGAATAAGAGCAGCCTGGTGAAATTTTTTCTTGGAACGAATGTGTGGGTATTATGCCATCATCAGTGAACTTGTATGTCTGGTTCATTTGAGTAGAGGTCAGTGTGAAGGGACATAAGTCCAAGACTCCAATGGTGGAAATGAACACACAGTGCTTCACATTCTTACACGTCTTGGATGCCTGAGTTTTTGCCCCATATTTAAGACTCGCCTCTTGTCAAGTAAGAGTATGTTGGGGAATGGACTTATCATTCAACGGTTAGACATTTAAAAGATGCTGTAGATCTGTGCACATGTAAATTGGTTTTATATTGAAAGGTAATTCTCCTTGACATTTTTACTCCTAGTCACTATGAACAGAATATAGCAACTACTTTAGGAACTTTTTTAAAGATGCTTCTGTGAAGATTTAAGTGCTATGATTTGGGACCCAGCCCAAAATACTGTTCTTTCTTTTTGTGTTCTTGTAACGTTCTTGTTGATTCTTGGAAGAAGAAAAGAGCTCCAACTGCACAGATTCACATTAGTTAAGTGGCAGGGATTGGTGCCCATGCTCTGTCTGAGTATTTAAAATGGTTGGGCATTTTGATTTCACTGGAGTACAAATAAGTTGGCATCTTATCTCCGGAGACTGGAGAGTACACATCTGGTGCTGACAAGTTCATGATCATGTCAATTTGTTTTGATGTATTTGTTGTACAGTTAAAGCTGCAAAATGAAATGAACCTTCGCAAGACTGCTGAATCTTTATTAGCTTCTGCTGAAGACAAAGCAAATCTTTTAGACGGAAAGTTAAGCCGTCTTGCTGAAGGTACTGAAAGGGAGAATAAGTGTCTCCGCAATGAGATTGTTCAATTGCAAAGGGAATCAAAGCTTTCTATTTCCAGAATAAGTGCAGACGTGAGAATCTGAATTATTTATTTAGATTCGGTCTCTTGTATATAAACATCTTTGTAATTTTGTTGAGAACTTGTGCCTTTAGCTTGAAAAAATGGAGTGCAGAGCTGTTAATGCAGAGAAACAATCAAACTTGCTGAAAGATCAGCTAGAAGAGCTTAGGAAGCAACTCAATGAGGTAGAGACCTCTCTCTCTCTCTCTCTCTCTCTCTCTCTCTCTCTCTCTCTCTCTGTAATATTCTATTCACATATGGATCACGTCAAGTAATGTCAAGATACATCCTCTATTTGGCATTTCTGTTATTTAGATTTTCATTCATACATTATTCTTTGTTTCTTTCTCCTTTTTCTTGTGAGAATATCTGGAATTGGCTTGTCATGGTTTTCCAATCTAATCTTTGCACAAGAACCTTTGTGACTATGCAATTGAGGATCGTTATTCTCTAAAATGGAATTGTTAAACTTTACCCTGCTGAAGGCTTATGTTCTCACCAGTGCTTGCACCAGAAAAGTGAGGCGGAGAAAAAGTTGTCCACTCTCACCTTTCAGGAGTCAAGTTCAAATGAGACCACAATTTTGGTAAAGCATCTACAAGAAGAGCTCAGAAACTATGTAAGTTATTCCGCCAGTATTTGCTTCTGGACTTTTACGTTGGTTGACCGTTTAATAGGTACTAAGGACGATGCTTCTCACAATAGTTCATCTCGTGCTGGAAGTGGCTGCTGTGTATTTTGAAGACTATTGTCCTTTAGTTTTATACATAAGTTTCCTTGGCTGTTGGTAAATCTCAGTGCTTATTTAGGGGAAGCTTGATTAGAATAGCTGTCATGTTGAATGAGCTTTGCCATGGTGTGAAGCCTCGGAACTTTATTACAAAGCAAACCTTGTAACCTTGATGTTAACATGTTGGCCAAGTAGTGGTACGAATTTAAGATCCATCCTTAATGTCAACCTGTCAAACTGTGCCGTGTGGACTTTATGAGCTGCGAAAATCCTAGAGACAATCTAGAAGAGGGGAAAAAAGAGTATTTTGTAGTGGTAAGATGGAACAACATATATGATATATCAGCTAGACTCCAATGTTGATAAAGGTAATGTTGGTTCAAAATAAGTTTTGGCCTGGTAAACATGACAAGCTTCCTGATAATAATGCTTAGGGCCAAGTACAGCTTTAGTCCTCTAAATGCCAATGTTTGTGCGATTTGTTCCCCTAAGTTTTATTTTGTCCAGTCTAGTCCCTTAACTGTCTCGATTTGTACAATCAACCTTTAGTCAACAGCTCTCACTGAACGTGCAAATTAATTAATGATGTGGCATTACCGATGTGGCAAAAAGAGGCACACAATGCTATAATTAGCCAGAATCTAACTTGGAAAATAAGAAAAAGAAATGCTAATTTGCCAATATTAGTTACAACAAATAAACAAAGCACTTGATTGCACGAATCGAGAAAGTTATGGGAATTGATTGCACAAATTAAGGCATAGAGGAACAAATCGCGCAATCAAGAGAGTTAGACGACTTGATTGAACGAAGTAAAAGCTAAGAGGATCAAACTGTACGAACACTAAACTTAGAGGACTAAAATTTTACTTAATGCTAATGCTTATTTGACTATTGGTGATGTGAATCTGTTGATATTGTTGTTGTGGCGACTGTGTTACATATTCCTTGACCTTTTGATGGTAGTCGAAAATGTATACTTGACACTACTGAATTGGCCAAGAAAGCTGCATGATGATCACACATGCCGTGTCTAGGGAAAAAGTGAAATGAAAGATACTAGAGGAATTGAAATTGGAATAAAAGGGAGTGGAAGAAAGTGATATTGTCTTCTCATGTTTGAATAAGAAGAATCGACGAAGAAAGGAAAATGGAGAGAAATCTGACCGGTAAGAAATTTAGTAAGTGGAAAAATTGTTTAAAAATTTACTATGTCGTCCAGTGGTCAAATACATTAAACCTGAAACGGTGATGAAAAAGAATTTAATTATATGTTTGGAGGGGTGTGATAATGAGAGAAAGAAAGTGGAGTGCAAGAGAGTTGGGGAGGAAAATGCATTTTTCCATTGTTTCAAGACAGAAAGAACTAATGGGAGAAGAATTTCAGTATAAGAAGAATCCTGTCGGCCCACCAAAACCATTTTCCTGTAGATGAGGGATTTCAACATCTTTTCCTGCTTATTGCCCTTCAAGTGAAACTCTTCTTGTCTTAGGTTAACTGATTTAGATGCTTCTGTCTTTCACCAGGAGTCTGAAGTGCGGGAAGCAAGAAAACTGAAATCATCTCATGAGCATGTTGAGTTAATAAAGGAAAAGTTGTCGGAAGAAAGGGGCCGCCGTGAAAGGGCAGAATTAGAGACATCTCAATTGCAGGAGCTTCTGCATGATATGAAGAAGGTGGAGGAAGAATTATGTTCCTGGCAGTTAACGATCAAGGACATTCCGGGGGTGTCGTGTCCTGATGATATCCCTCTTAAGATTGCAGCTTTACAGAAGTATGTGAAATGATTGTTTGATATTTCTAAATTCTCAGCAGAAGTCAAT
This sequence comes from Metrosideros polymorpha var. glaberrima, assembly GCA_001662345.2. Taxonomy (NCBI): domain Eukaryota; kingdom Viridiplantae; phylum Streptophyta; class Magnoliopsida; order Myrtales; family Myrtaceae; genus Metrosideros; species Metrosideros polymorpha. Next base: position 21,376,846 of record BCNH02000009.1, read on the forward strand.
TTCATCATAGCCTGATAGAACTATCTAGATGAACTACATTCACTTTTTGGTGGGTCCATAAAAATGAATTTCCTATTATACCCCAAAAGATCTCTATTTTGCATAATAACACTGTGTCATGAGCTACTGTTCCTCTATTGATCGTTTGTTGGTATCTGGAAGCGGAGCATAAATGCAGACTGCTTGCTATTAACTGCTATTTGGCATCAAATATGGACTCTTTCTGTTTAGCTAGTCTGTTAACTGGTGACAGCTACTCAGAGGAAGTGCACTTTTATGACTGGTTGCAACCTTCACATGGATCATTCTATTGTGATGTGGCAATCGAGCTTCGGAACCATGTGACTGCAGAACTTGCAAATTATAATAGAAGTTGTAATGGGGATTTCGGGGTCTTTGTGTCATGAACTTCACATGATTATAGTGCCGTCATTGGTTGAGTACGTCACTTCTGTAATGTGTTGATCTTTGGAATAATATTTGATGAATAAGAAGCAATTGATGTTTAAAAATATCTAACAAAAGATGGCAGGTCTTTTTATATTCAGTTAAACAAAGGTGGTGGTTCTATTTGTCATCATTGTGGACTCTTGACCATTCTTGTAAAGTAATACTTGTCAGCACCAGTGTGTTGTGCGGGTAAAGGAAAAACTTTGGGAATCAAAATTTCAATAAAGTTAACTATGTCCATAAGAGTGGTAATTTATGTTTTTATCGTCTTGTTTGTCTTTGATAATCGTTGTGATAGTGTCATCATTAAAGTACCCACAATGATAGAAAATAATCTTTTGGGCCAGAAAGTGGGTCAACAAGTATTAAATTATGCCGTGTATGAATTAATCATGCTTTAGTAATGTCATTTGTGTCCGTGAATAATTGTTTCTTTTGTGCTTTTGTCATGTTATATCATTCTAAATACCGTATAAAATAGTCACTATGTTTGTATATTATGCCATTTTCATTTATTTTTTCTGTGTGCTGATAGTTTCACCACACAGAGGACTTTGTCCCACAAAAATTGCAAAGACCGATAATGAGAGTAGTTATGCATTGAAAGGGGAAATTATGATTTCATTTTAAAGAAAAAGTTAAGCAAGACAAATTCAGATTGAAGTGCAAAAGTTTTACTTAGAATCCAACTTCTTATATTATCATTATCTTATCAACTTCTCGTGATTTTTGTATGTGAGGTCATGTTTGCATAAAAAATTATTGACTTTATAATTAGTTATAATTTTAATTGTTTCTATGTTTATCTACAATAAGTTCCATGCAAAACGGATGTCGCACCAGATATTAAGAGAAATTCCTCATTCTTATGGAGGAATGAAATTAAAAGAGAGAAGTTGGAAATTGACAAGAACAGAAAAATAATTCCCTATAACTTTGGAAAAAAGAGAACTTTGATTAGGAAGTATCATATGTCCACCCAATACCAAACTCTATCCATTCACCTTTGGTGAATGATCATTAGTATGGTCGACGTCCTCGTTGTGCCACATTCATAAAATGCTTCTACCAGTAGCAAATATTTCGTGAGATGATCTTCTTTAATAAGCACGCGAGGCTACTGCTGAGGCTTTAATATTTGGCTCTCTATGGGAAATTATGAGTGAGGTCATTTTATTTCTTGCTTATGGTATTCTGACCATTATTGTTGGGTTATATCAAGCATCTCCCTCTCTCACATTCGCAATGTCCTTGTAAATGCAGAGAGGTGATTGAGAGTGCAATGAAGGTCAGTGAGGCAAATGCACGCTTGAAACAAATGGAGGTGGCTTTGGACGAGGCAACACTTAGAAAGCAATGTGTTGAAACAGAGGCTGCACTAGCGAAGCAGAAAGCAGAAGAATCTATGGCAGAGATTAAGAGGATTCAGTCAATGGTGAGTATTGAAGTTATTGCATCTTTACGGGTGGCAATTGTTTTCATGACATGACATGACATGAACCCGATTAACTTGCAACTAACGCGATGACACATTACGACCTATTCAAAGTAAAGATCAATTTATCATCATATGGAACCGAATTTATACTATTATGATACTGACATGAATAATGGATATGCATTACTGGCCTTAGCCATCTCAAGTTGTATTGCCCTTTATGCACGCTACAATTATTGATTTTGAAAACGCAAAACACAAAAATAGGCGCTACTTCAGAATAAGAGAATTTTAACAAGAAACCTATAGTGACAGTGACTATACCATTGTGATCTGAACAAAACATGGAGTTAGAGGCTGGCAAAATAAGGAGGACATTGAAGATTAAGATTATGAAAAGGGTGGGATCCGATATGACAAGATTCTAATGGATGGTTGCTTTTTCCAATTTGGGTATACCTTTCCCTAGAGCACGAGTTCTCTCCTTTTTGTGGCCCTGTATAATGCATTAGAAAACAGGAGCCAAATTAGTGCGAAGGATGACTTTAGGCAAATGAAGACATGCATAATCACTATCTACGTATGTGGGTAGGTCTATGTACATACAAATGCTAGTAGCAATTTTAGACTTGGTAAAACTCCATAAAAGCATGGTGGGTTACCAATCTATGGTGAATAACTTACATTTCATTCACATCCTTGTGAAAATATTAACTCAGCAGCTGCAAAGGCACTCAAATGCTGCCCAAGAACCATAGGTGTAGATTTTATCTTTTATCAGGTGAATGCCTGTCTCTATTCCTTCAAAACCTCTTTTATTCTTTCATCCATGTCAACTGAAAAACGGGAGAGAGGTAGATTGTCTAGTATTTTTCTTTTCGTTTCTATCTGTACCTGTTTTTTTTTTAGGCTCACGGCTCTGTAACGAACCTGAAAAGACCTAGGCTACTCCTACTAAGGCTTAGGAAGTTGTTTACCAAGAGTATCCCTCTTTTTAGTAAGTTTGCAATATTTAAAAGCTTCCACCACATTGCCGTTCATCCAAAGAAGTGAACATTGGCTGGACTTGAATTCTAGCCACTTCTGCATCATTCTTTAAGGTACTAGAGCCAGTATGTGGCAGAATTTTTCTGCATAAACAGAATGAAATCATACATGGCCCGAGACTTGTAAACGCACATGATAGTCAAATGTTGGGAAATCCGGCATCATAAAGTAAAGGATATGCACCAGCCTTTACTGATTATGATACTCATCTTAGCACTGCGAAGGGAAATAACGAAACCAAATGTCAAGATGAAATTTGATATAGCAGGTGGTATTCTGGAAACAGAAGCCTTATCTGGTTAGATGCAAAGTAGACTGTTTCTTATATTCTCTTTTTTGGTGTTCTTAAGTTGACGTTTGAAGTTTTGGCTTGTATTGTTGCTTTACCTTTTCCTGCTCCGTCGGATATTCATAAATTGGCTGTGATGAAGGTCTATGAGAATGGTATATCTACTTTCGATTTGTTTTTCAGTATCTGATAAGACTTCATAATACATATTATTGAAGGTGATTTGCAAGTTACCTTGTGGTTACATGACCTTATTGTGATATTTAGATCATTTTATATGTTATTTCCTAGTTTCCCACACTTTCTGGTCATTCTCTTATCCCCATATAGACACCACTATGCATGTATATGTTCTGGGCCCTTTCAGAGGATATTGCCTTTCTCTCACAGCTTTCAGCGATCATTGAGGAACGGGATAAATATCAAACTCTTGTCAATGAGCTGAAGAAGCCGGAGAAAGATGAAACAGGGAGTAAAGTGGCAAATGTAAACTTCTGCAATCTGTGGTTCACTGTCATTTTGTCCTTTATTTTAATGCTATTGCCACATATCACGACAATCCTTTATGTTCATATGGAACAGGAGTTGCAGTTGTCTCTTGCCAAGAAGGAATGCTGTATCAAAGAAATGGAGAGCAATTTAAATGAGCAAAAGGAAGCTAATAATCGGCAACGGGAGGAGATTAAGTTACTAAATGAGAGGTTAAATAATGAAGCAAGAAGGATAAAATCACTGGAAAGGGAGAGTGATCGGCTTAGATCAGAAATTTCTCTTTTGGAGTCAAAGGTAAGGTTTTTAAGAGTTTGCAAATTTGCATCATTTTCTGTTGGCTCAATTTTTTACTTTTTGAGAGTGAAGTATCTGATCGTGCTAAAGGGTCTATAGGTTCCCAAAGGATCTGTGATCTGGGCAATCGCCACACCATTTGTTTTTTGTGGTTAATTGCTGCTGCTTTTTGCTCTGTGGTTTTGTGTGCATTAGACTGGTGTCTCTATCTTTAATAGGTCCATATGCTTATACAGGTTGCATGTGTATCTTGATTTGATGTATTTGTTAGGAACAATGAGAGATTTGTATGCTGAAGTAGCTTTTGCCTAGGTTCTTGCTGGCCTCACTCATGAAGTCTTGAGACTGCATAAAATAATAATGGATGTGAATTTAACATCCTGCAATTGTTGTGGACATTTACGTGACCTATGCAGAATTTGAGTGCTAAAATGAGGAAATATATTCTGGCATCTTTAATGTGGCCGAAATAAGAAAAAGTGTCGTCCCATCAGGGAATTGCTTTACCTTTAGGAATTGGTTATGCTTCCATCAATACAAATGTTGTATCCCTGGAGGAATCTAAAGATGCGTTGCTTCATCTTTTATGATCAAAGATCTGGTTTGACTCAATGAAAGCCTTCACATAACTATTACACAGTAATGCTCTCTTTGGGACTCAATTTTGCTTCTTTCTTTTTTATATTTGTCTTTTGCTTTGCTTGACTAACATGTCTGCCTTTTCTGCAGCTGGGTCATGGTGATTTTTCTGCCGCAAGTACAAAAGTACTGCGCATGGTGAATACTCTTGCAGTCGATAATGAGGCAAAGCAAACTATACAAGCTTTGCAAACTGAGTTGCAGAAGACTAAGGATCGGTTGCAAGCTGTTGAAGAGCTCAATAATCAGTCAGGTACTAATTCTTTGTTGAGAAAACCATCTTACTGAAAGCATATGTTGATTTCGGTGGATCGGAATTACGAGTCATGACCTGGGACTGGGCTTATCTAATTTTGGCTAAGAAATTTACTCTTGAAATTAGAGAGAGGCTTTTGATGGTTTAGGCATATTTATGAGTCTGAAATGATATAAAGTTGGGGTGAAGGAGAGCAGTAATCTCTTCATTTCCTTCTTCAAAGCTATTATTTGACCGTTTAAGACTATGTAGCAAAAAAAAAAGAGTATAAGACAACATGCCAGAGGATCCACTAGTTCCCTTTAATCCAGATCATATAGTTTTTCTAAATGTATTTCTGATGCTTGTTGTCTATCTTGCTTGGGATGAGGTTCTGTCTCATCATGGGTGTATCAAGTCATTTGTTTCATGTGGACATCAAAACAACCCATTGTTTGATCTGGAAGCTTTTTTATGGACTCCTAATATACTTTCTAGTCAAAAGGCATATTGTAGCCTGTGAAAGTCTAGTGTTTTCAGTGATTGAAATCAAATGTCCATGACATGATTACAAAATGCATCAAGATTTAGTCACTACAAGCGAAATTTATCCTTGTAAAACTTCGGTAAAATTCTGCTTTCCATCCCTTTATTTTCACACCTTTTCTAATCAAGTCCCTTTACATTTAATTTGTCTAATTAAGTCATACTTTCACTAAGTTTCTAATCAAGTGCTTTTGATGACAAATCTGGTTGATGTGGTCTCTGTGAAAGTTTGTGTGAACTTTTGCATATAGCGACCAATACTCATCTTGTTTTATAAGTAATTTGGAACTATAGGTTTGTCTCTCATGCTAATGGTTGAGTTATTCATTTCATCACTTTGGTCATTTGTGGCACTAATCTGCGTGTCAGAAAATGAAATTGCTGATTTCACTTGAAAATGATCAGGGGATCATATCTATATGTGTGCGCACGCGTCTGTACATATATATATGCTAACAATAAGTGCTGATGCAACAGAATGTATTAAAATTTATGTGCCTATTGCATTTCGTATGATGAAGTTTTGATTTGGGGTTGTAAATGAATTGACATTATTTGAAAAACTATAGCTTGTTATTACACAACTAAATGCTCTTTTGTTCTTATTGTGTTGCTGCACATGTAAACTGTAGGCAATGCTGCAAAATCTGTTGATTGCCAAATATCTGAAAAGATTACTCAGCTGAAAGAACAAATTGCAACACTTGAGAAGCGTGAAGAAAGGTTTGTGCTACATGATACATTTGTTCTCAATATTTTGTATTTGCTGTCTCATGGATGATACAATATGGCATAGGTACAAGACTGTCTTTGCTGACCGAATTTCAGTGTTTCGACGGGCATGTTGTGAGCTTTTTGGTTACAAGGTACCTTTTCTGTAGATTGCAGATAGCTTTTTGTACCCCTGTTTTTCCAGTGACATATGGCTGTTGACTTCTTGGTAGATTGCAGATAGCTGTAGAAGCTTTCACAGATTAGGAAGCTGATTAGGGGTGGCCAACCATTAACAAGTTGTACTATTATTCTTAATTAGTCCCTGTGAACATTCTTACATTGTTTCATTTTGACATGGACGGGGGTGAGGATTATGGGGATTTGGAAGGGAGGGGAGGCATATGCAAGTTTTTTCTTCCCACGATAAGTTATGCATTAATCGGAATAAGACTTTCATCTCATTGCAAAAGATGAATTGTAAATAAACAACAGCATCCTATTGTCAGAAAAAAATTGGTATTGGGTTTAGAATTTTGTACCTCCAGAATTGAAGATATTATCATATTTGGGGCTTGGTCATGTTCTGCGCTTGGTTGACCTGTATGAAGTTGACTTAGTTTAGAAGGAGGGGAGGACGATTACTGTTTATGAAGAAGTTTCTGAGCATTACATCTCGTTGTCTGTCTTTCCAGCATTTCCAGGAGAATGGACGTTCTGTTTGAATTACAGATGTAGCTATTTTTTTCTTTCTTTAACGAGCACTTGGATAAGATTCTTATTAAGAGAAGTATTAACTTCACATTCTAGAGTCCTAATTAGTCAGATGCTATCTCTTTCTGGGACTCTTTCCATAAAGATCTTGAAATATGTAAAATTTTGACAGACAAGGGAAAATTATATCTAGGGGATTGAGCTACCAGAATAGTTAGACCTGAAGAACATTCCTTTCTGATGCTTTATTCGCTAAGAGGAGTGCTAAAAAAGAATAAGAGGTGTTATTAATGTGGACTGCTAAATTAACAATTCACTAGAATGCAAAGGGATGTCCATCTAAATGCTCAATTTGATTGAGTTAATTTCACTTACAATGGAGTTATGTTATTTGAGAAGTCAAAGTTGTCATGGAAAAAGGTAAATACATTGTGTTGAACTTTAAAAGGTGCTCCAGAAAGTTCGATTTGTGAGTTAGGAGGCTAAAATTGGATTATAAAGCATAGATGGGTCCGTGACTAAACACATTTTGGGAAAGACCAGTCTTTTGATGTTCAAGACTTCGGAAATGTGTACTTCATGAGTATACTACACGTGAATGTTGACACGTTCACAGATCTCTTAGCTTTTCCTCTGGTCCAACATTTCATTGAGGAATTCCAGTTTGTTGCGAATTTTCTGAATTGTGTTACAAACTTTTAAATATGCTTTTTCTCTTTCTATATGCTTGCTTTTGTGGGGGATATTTGAACCCTATGGAATATTATGAGCCATATTTATGAATGTAAGGAGTTTTGGCCTTTTTGTCATAAGTTTCACCTTTCCATTGTTCGCCCTTTTTGGTGCTTTAGATGCTTCCATTTATCTAAACATACAAAATTTTGGAGCTGTTCCATGCATCTCATTAATTTGCTTATCTGAGGGCTTCCGCTATGGGACTCCTGTTTTGTAATTCTACTTCTCTAGTAATGTTGCCTTCATCATTTGCATGCATGTAGATTTCATGTGGAAAGTTAACGGCGCATGTATGTCATTCATTCTTACTGCTACCTCTGTATTCTTGAGTTTCCAATCGCTTCAATGTGTAACGCGAGTGATTTATCCATATTTGTATTCTTCCATCATGTGGGAACACATATGGATATATGGACATGACATCCTAAGAATTGGGCGTTCTTGTAGAAGTGCTTTCTAAAAACTGTAATTTGGTATATGATCCATCTTTTTGGCTTAATACTTTCCGTTTGTACTTGCAAAATATCTGTTTTGAACTTACCAGTAGGATGTATTCAACACTGTCCCCTCACCCGCAGCCCAGGAAGAAAGAAAAGAAAATCTGTAATAATCAGATGAATTCGAACTAATTTTTACTCCGAAGTTTCCATTTGACCACTGTCCCGCCACCCCAACAGGGCCAACACTGTTCTTTTGTAATTCCATGTCTCTAGTAATGTGGCCAATCAAATGAGTTCATGTAATAATATGAGAAAGTACTGATAACAAAGCAGGATTGGTAGCTGTGATCAAAATTTAGTTACAAGATATATGCAAAAATATGAAATGTTAACTCATCGTGCTAATTTTTTAAGACTGAAGATTATGTGTAAGCATTCTGATGTTTATGTGAAAGTAGTTTTTAAAGTTAAAATCTCCCGAGCCTTTTTCTTCTTCTTTTTTCCTCCTGAAAAATGTTTTATTTCAGTCTTCTAAGAGCTTTTTTTGACCTTTCAAAACCACCACTTAGTTTTTGGTCTTCTTTTGGATAATGTATTTTGTATTTGACCCTGTTTTACAACTTATTAAGTTCTGCAGCTTCCATATTTTCTGCTTTTGCACAGGGATATTGACTAGACATGTTCATTTTGAATCAGTTACTTTTTTATGAGAAGTAGACTAACAGTAGAAGAACAGTTATCTTGGTCTTGGTCGGTAGATGTATCTGGTGAGTTAGACGTAAGATGGTGTATGTGAAGTTCACCAGTTCCTATGCTTAAATCACATGGACGTGTGAGAATCCCCTGCTAACTTGCTGCTTTACTGCTGACGGAGTCTGTTTATATGCATATGCTGCCTTGACATCGGAATTTTCCTTTTGGCCAACATTTTGACATCTGCCTCAATAGTGGAATTTTGTGTTTTGTTGAATTTGATTTTTTTATGTCAATTTGTTGGCAGATTGTAATGGATGAACACCAGCGTCCTAATGGCATTCCAGTAACACGTTTTACCCTTCTATCTATCTACGCCCAGAATGATGAAGAAAAACTTGAGTTTGAATATGAATCTGGCAATGTAACAATCCTGGTAAGCTGTTGAACATATACTGTCTTAGATAACTATTAGCAATGTCAATTGGATATAGTTGATTACCTTGTTCAAGGTAACTACTCTTGATGGGATGTTGGTTGTATTCTTGTACTCACCTTTTTGGAGCATAATAGGGAGGATACTGTAGTTCTGTTCGTGCATTAATCCATAACTTAATAGTGATCCTTCTTGACTTTGGCCTGCATAGTTTTCATTTTTTGAGTTTAATCACCAAAAAACCTGTGTGCCATGATGCTGTCCCTCTGTAATAGGATAATAGAAATATTTAAAGGACGAGACTTTCACTTTATTGCCCCGTTTTTTTTTCAAGCAAATTCCTTCAACTGCATCTTCAGTACCATTTGGACTCCTGTTCAATTTAATGGTTTATTTTCACCAGTCTTGGCTTCACCACTTCATAACATGAACCCATCAAGTTGTACAAATGTGGGATACACTTGTATTCAAGCACTTGCTGGCATGCAAACGTGTATTGTGCTGGTGACATACTGATTTGTTTGAAGTTCTTAAGAAAATCCTGTGCTACCATATAGATGTTGTGGGAATATGTAGAATGTAAGGTATCTCGTGTCTTCTTTCACAGGCAAATGATTACTCCTCACATCCTGAGATATCACGTCAGGTGCAGCACCGTATCTCTCTCTCTCTCTCTCTCTGTTCAAGTTTCTGTGTAATTGCTGAATGCTCCACTTTATTCTTTGGTTTCATGATTTCTCAATGGAGTTACATGACATGAAATTCTTTGTGTAGATTGGGATCTTCATTCACAAGTTGAATTCCATCCCAGCTTTCACTGCCAATTTAACAGTGGAGTCTTTCAACAGGCGAACCTTGTCCTAAAACGAATTGTATACCGATTGAAGGACAATTTGGGTCGGTGATTTTTAGGCTTGAATACATTGATTTATGCTAGTTTCACCTACCTATAAATAGCCAAGTCAAGTTTTTGACTTGGTGCCCGAAACAGGACTGTTCATATTGAGAATTTCTCAATAGCAGTATCGAGAGTTACGTTTTTGGTATTGGACAAAATGAAAGGTGGTGTATATTTTTGAGAGAAAATGACACAAATGGTCCCTGAACTTTGGCTCAATGTGCAATTTGGTCCCTGAACTTTGGCTCAATGTTTACAAATGGTCCCTAAACTTTCAATTTGACACAAATGGTCCCTAAACTTTTGATAGATGTTCAAATTAGTCCATGAACTATATGAAGATGTTCAACAAGGTCCTTTCATTATTTTGAGTTCAAGGACCATTTGTGAACATTGAGCTAAAGTTCAGGGACTAGTCTGAACATGTACCAAAAGTTCAGGGACCATTTGTGTCAAATTGAAAGTTCAGGGACCAATTACATATTGAGCCAAAGTTCATGGACCATTTGTGTCATTATTCCTATTTTTTATGACGGAAAAAGCACTGCTCGGTCTTTATGCACAGGAGTATCAGTATGAGTGAGTTAATTTCTAGTGGTAATTACAACGGTGAGTCCATGTTAGCCCAATAAGGCCTTCCAAGGCCCAAACTTCGGGTCCAATTTCGGCCCCAACAGGGCCCAAACCTCTCATCAATAGAACAATTAGGGCCTCTTTTCCGGCCCAATAAGGCCTATACCTAGCGCAACAAGGACCGGACTTGGGCCCATTTGTCAGAAGGACCTACGTGGGATTTTTTGACCCAATAAACGCCCAAGGCGGGGCCAGTAATTACAACTGTGAGCCCATGTTAGCCCAATAAGGCCCAAACGTCGAGTCCAATTTTGGGCCCAAGCCTAGGCATCAATAGTACAACTAGGGCCTATTTCCGGCCCAATAAGTCCTATACCTTGACAAAATGGCCCAAAGTAGGCCCAATTCATAAAAATTGGGCCATTTTTTAGCTGTTACCGTATTGGGCCCTTAGTTGGGTCTTATCGGCCGGTTTTAGAATTACTGGTCCGATGGCCGTACTTCTTGTGTCGTACTGCAGCACAAATTGGGTCTTCATTGCGCTGCATGGGGCCCCATTTTTGCCAGATTTTGGCCCATATCGCTATTTTTTAAAGCCCCAACTCGTGTGAATTGGACGTGTGCCCCTGCTTGGGATTCATATAATGCTGACCTGGGCTGGGCTGGTAGAAAGCGTCCACGCTAGCACGCTACGATATACTCGTAGCGTTCGATTAATTATGACTAAACCGTGACAGGTAAAAATCCTATAAGATATATTTAAGGGATTGCTTCGTCTAAATATTCTCCTAAATTTAGGGAGGGTGATTACAATAGATCTCAAGAAACAAAAGGTTCATAACAAAGAAAAGAACATATCACGGAAAGAATCAGAGGCCTTTATCCTACAACCTCCAACATAGATCTTACTACAGCATGATTTAGCAGCAACTCAACTCGTCCAAAAACATAGGCGATATCGATCCAGCTGAACCTGCATGGCGATGGCTCGTTGTTCTAACGGAGTCCTACAACTTGTACCATAGCTTCCCATAGGTTGGCGGTTTCTTTACAGCTGGTGGAATGTGCTGCTGCTAACCTAAGAAATGAGGTGGGAACTCATTCTAAAAATGCAAAAGCTACCTTATGCGTACATGAAGCATATGTGCGATCAAGGAGCATTGCCATTGCCTACTGGTTAACAAAAGGCGATAGACTATGAGCAAATTTACTCATCGCTGGCCTCAACATTAGCTCCCTTGAGATGCAAGTGCTTTTCCCTCTTCTGAAACTCTGTCAATCCTTTCCCACTTCCGGTGACACCAACCTTACCATGTGGATCATCCGGAGACTTGAAGATGCTCTCACGTTTCCTCCCAGTGAGGAACCCGATCTGCAAGGGCAAAAGGGAATTACAAAAAAAAAAAAAATGTCAAAAATTCTCGATAAAAAAATGCTTCAACTAGCATATATCCAAATCATCACAAGTGTAGATTCCTTAGATGCCCAGGCTGCACTAGTTACTCATAACACAGAGAGGCACAAACATTATCACACAAAAAGAACAGAAACAAGGTATTTAGTCATTTGCTTGCGATAATCCATGTCTCATTACTTCAATAAGAATGATGTAGATCCTTACATATTTCCACAGTCTGAACAGTTGTCAATCCTTAGCAGGACAATGGTTTGGAAATAATTGAGCAGAATGATTTCCAATCTAAGAAACTGTCATCTTTCTAGAGCTTTAGAGTAAACTACCTTCTAATGAGGCATTACATACATGAAACATCTTTTTCAAACAGCCTTTAGCTGTCAAATTAAAGAACTTGTTCAAGGGGCCTGAGGGCAAGGCAACCTGTAGACCGGAGCATTGATTTTACCAATAATATCTCTAAGAACTGGTGAATTGACCGCCTAAAGAAGGCAAATATCCTGGCACGTTCCTCGCTGCTGTTTTCTTTCTAACTGTGATTCAGAAGTACCAAAGTAACGCAAAGTCTCCATAAAATCTCCTCATCACCTTCTTTGACAAAACTTCTTCATTACCTAGCCTCTTCTTTCTCTCAGTGTGCCAATTTCCTTTTCAGTAATCTTCTTTTCTAATCCATCAAAGTTCATATGTATGTAAAGTGGATCTTGTTAACGAGTGCCCCCAAACATGCTTAATGAGGAAATATTTGATTTTAAAACATTGATTGTACATATCACGAGGATAGTCAGTGCACTAAAAATTGCAATATTTCCTCATTTGCTTACTTAACAAGTGTCCTGATACACTTTCTAACAAAATCCATGTCATGTTAAGCTTCACATTTATTTCTTTTTCTATTCTAGTTTTTCCCTTTTTTGCCTGTAGTCCCATATTTTTCTTTTGCCAAAAAACAACAACAATCAAGTATGATTATCATAGAGAATTAGGCAAAATTTCTGTTTCAGAATTTCTATTCCAAAAATAGGTTTGGAACAGAAATCCATTTGATAACGCGATTTCATTTTTCTATTTCTAGAACAGAAATCAGAAGTTAAAATTTTCAACTTCTTGATTTCTGAAACAGAAATTTTGTCATTCGCGCCCTTAAATGACGCCCCAGCAGAATATTAGTCTTTGTCAATTTTCATGTTTTGTATCCTCTTTCCTAAAAGGTACTATAATAATTGCATCACTTAATGAAGAACTAGTGTAGAAGCACTGCTAATACATGGTTATTAATCTCATTACAACATCTGTCTAACCCCAAGGAAAGGCCTTCAGTACTTACATCTCAGGAAGGATATTAATCAAGACATCGCATGATGTTATAAATGGCAAACCATAAAGATAAAGGCCTGTCTATTGCCAGATTTCCTAGTTATATATTAAGGGTCCACAATCATGTGCCAACATACCAAAGTATTTCTCTTTCTCAATTTTGCTCCTCAAAAAAATCCCGAGTTCAACATCTATTTTGGTGTGATTCAAGTTTACCTTTTTAGCCCTGCCTTTGGTTGATTGGAACTGCTGCCAATCATTTTGCCGCTTATTCTGGGCAACTTCGAGTTGTTCCATTCTCACTTTTGACTTGAAAGAATGTATCTTTTTGCGCTTTGCTGCTTTCTGCATGTAAGAGACCCAAGCACATTATAAAATGCCTTCACATTTACAAGTGAAAATTCTGTTTAGGAGTAAAAGGTACATGACTAATAAATGAATCTCCAAAACGCATCTTCTTTGAATCTTTAAAAAATGCAAACAGGTTCCCTCAGACACACCTTAAGCTATATTCAATGTGCATTAAAGTTTTACAATGAGCTCTCATTGACAAGCCGTGATGAAAAAAGTCTACTGTCCAAAGCAATTGACAAAGGAACAAAAGCCAAGTACCATTGGATTTGCATAGAAGCAAAACAATTTTCGTTTTCTTACTCTTAAACACTGAAAAAAAAATGCCATTGAAAATAATGATGATCTAACTTCATGATGAGCAAAAGGGGACACAAAAGACTTACTTGAGAAGTTACCTCTTTTCTGTTCAAGTTCTATTAAACCATAAAGATATCGTTCAGTGAACATAGAGGCCACCTCTAGCCAACATTCTATTGGCCCCAGCAAGAGATCCTTACTTTTTGAAGGCTCACTTTGTAGATATCAGTATTCCTAGATCATTACATGTCAGACCAGAGTATATGACAATGAGGGCCAGGTGATAATTCCCAGAGACCTTGTCTGAATACTAGTTGGTGAAATCTAACCCTAAAGACACGTCGAAGAACAGATGCTCATAGATTGCAGGAATATCATGACTACCACAAAATCTTGTTTCTTGTTGCTTGCTAAATGGAATACCCAATCAATATAAATTTCATGGGACCAAGCTACATTAACAAATCTAAATAAAACCATATTTACTCCTCTGATAAATTATAGCCCAGAACTAACACTGCAAAACACAGATGAAACCAAGAGCCTCATAATTTCAAGTAACAGTCTTTCATCCAACCTGTTTTTGCAAACATACGCCTAGACTTGTCCAAAGATCAATCATATGAAGGCCCATACCTAATGAAGATTCGCAAGTAATAAAAATACTGAAGGGAATCATATTCGACCGCACCAAACCACCTTAATTTTATTCGAAAGGATATGAAAGCAACAATTACCACATCTTCAGGGTCATCTGGTTCTATTCGGAGCTTTGTCGGCAATGTTCTTGACTGGAAATCGACAGTAGCAGCCTGTGCAATCTTCCTTTTGATAGCTTGCTTCGTTGCTTCAGCAACCCGCTCAGCTTCCAATATAGCATTGACCTCACCTTCTTTAATTGGCCTCACATTGTCGGGGTCCACCTTATGACAGGACATAATGGCAATTAGTTTCTGACATAATGTTGAACTCCAATATGGCACCAAATAAATGCTTGAGTGCTGATTTCAGAAAAATTGACCTCTAGGCAGTACAAATGAGTTGTTTCTAAAAGGACAAACTAGAAGTACTTCTCTCCATCTAAAAGTCACTGACAAAATCCGTATGACATCATTACAATAATTCCATCCTCTACGTAATAAACACCTCCAGACACATAAAATGACAATAATAGACGAGCAACATAAGTCTTCGTAATATTATGGTCAATTCAGTCATCCAAATCTAGAGGCGTCCAGTATGAAGTAGCGAAATGTATAATAGACCCCTCAACCTACTAGTCATGCAAGTACATTTCTTGAGATAATTGAAGAAAACAGAGGTTGAACCACAAGAATGCATCGTTGAGTTCCTGAGATACATGCTGATTCAATTGATTGGTAATGGAGTGGGTAGGACCCTAGATGAACAACCCATCACGAGACTGGTGGTGCCTTTCATAGATGTAAAAGTTAAAGCCTAGTTAATGTTAGACCGATAGACGAGAGTCTCGAAACAAAACATTACCTCTTCCTTATTTCCCCACCCGTCATAGCAGACATAATATCCATTAGGGGTGTGAGCCTCAACTGTTCCATCATACCTGGACATTCAACAATCAGGCCCAGAAAGAAAAGTACAGAAAGGTAAAAGATAATATCATCAAGACCACTAAAAAGGGGAAAAGAAAACTAGCAGTGCCTTTCCATTTTCACATACCATTCACCATCCTCACTCCAAACTGCTTGAACTTTAGACCCAATAGGAAGGAGTTCATGATTGTCAGAAACAGGTTGCTGCACCAAAAGATAAAAAGATGACATAAGCCTAGCTACTGCTTCACCAATTTATACATTTCATTACTTTTGCTAGAATCTCACACTGAACCACTTCGAGATAGGACACGACCCATTTCTCAGAAAAAGAGGATGCATCCCATAACGCCCAAAGTATCTCCATATCCATAAATATCAAGCAAAGAAACAAGATTTCTATGTAGAGTATCCCCAGGCATGCCTAGGGCAATTCTTCAGGCCTCCCAATAACTGAGAAAGGCACCAAAAAATGCAAGCCCGTGCACAGCAGCCATCTCTCTCTCTCTCTCACACACACACACACACACACACAGAGCCACAGAGGCACACAGGCACATGCACACCCCACATGCAGTAGCAATGCCACAAGGACGGTAGCTCTGGTGGGTGACAGCAGCAAAGCAAGTGACTGAAAAAAGACAACCATGGGTTCAAGAGTCTATATCATAGCAACTGATCTGGTCGAAGTTCTTATTTGTTTATTAGCTATGCACATGTCGGTGGGTAGCAGGTGTTCAAGGAAAGTTTTGTGAAAGCTCTTCGCTGCTTATCCTGGTAGTAGAACTTTTGAATTTCTGTTACTACTTTCTAATAAAGTTTTGGGATGGTAGATTTTTTAATTTGAACTTTAAAAAGCCACGTTTCTTCTCAGATAATTTAGACATCCTCGCCAACATGGGCATAGAATTGCAAGATCTACACTTTAGTAGTTCCTCCTTCCTGTGGTTTTAGTAACCTTCAGATGGACTTAGTTGGCTCTAGTGCCTTAGGGGGCAATTCTTTGGCCAACTACACTATTTTGTGACCATCACTTAGACTCTGTTTGGCTACTATACATCGTGACCATCTTGGTGTATTTGAGGTGGTTTCATCAATTACTAGGTGTTGGATAGCATATCTAGCAAAAATATTATGTTGGGGAAAACAATAATAGGTAGAGAAAGGCGGGTCCGGGTTTCTTAACTACCTACCTGAACCGAGCTTGGGTATTTAGTTTTAAAAGCCTGCTGGATTTGCAAAATAATCAGGACTTATCGGGCTACATCCCTCCTAATACCCAGTGCGCACTAGGCAATAAAGTGTCTTCCCCTCAGGATGTCCTGAACTTTAATTTGTGACCAAAAAAACTGTTTCTTCAAGATATATCTCTCTTCATTCCCCAAATTTATGTTCTTTCCCACCAAACAACCCAAAAGGAGGATGGCCATTATTTAATTTGGCATTTTCTTTTTTCTCATTATAATGCTATTTTCGTCCATGTAAAAATAACTGTTAAGTAATCTCAGAAGACAAATGCAGGCCAATAAGACTTGAAGCCTAGTTTCACAAAAACTCTAGTCCAAGAGCATCAAAATCTTTACCAAGATGAAAAATTTTGCCATGCTTTTACGGAGGTTTCGACTATCAAAATGCTAATCATCATTTTTCATTACACCCCTATGTCTTGCTGAAAGTCTTATCCCCTCACTTCTGGCATGGAACCACATGCCATCTATTCAGCTCAAAATTACAATGCCTCATAATTAGCCTAATTTCATGTCATCGTAACACATAATGCACCTCATATATAATAATAAGATTTGCTAAGGGTCTCAATAAAATTTTAAACTACAGCAGAAGGTTGCCAACATGTCATGCAAGGAGGAGGACACCATGTGATGGGCATGGTCTCCATAAGAATATGGGAAGTCTCTTAGTTTTCACTCTGTTTGCTTTCCATAGATTCCTGTCTACTAGTCGATCACCTGTTAGATGGGATTCATCTGTTCTTTTGGCACACAATTTCTCCATAAAAACATGTAATAGATACGAGAAATCTAAAAAATAAAGTGAAAAGGAACCATTTTCTTTTCTGAGGAACCCTTTGCCTGGGAAAAACTAAGGGATTCACTGGCACTTCTACCAATGTCTGATCCAGAAATCTCATTTTGTCTTGCAGTTGCGAGCAGCTCTTCAGTTAAAGCAATAACCTGCAAAAAAAAAATATCAGCTCAAGAAAAACCTAAATACTCCATTGCTAACATCGTGAAGTCCAAATTCAAGTAAAACTCGAACTTAGACTCTCAGTGTTGATATCTGAAATCAGGGGGAAGAGAGAGAAATAGTAGCACGCAGTCCATCAGAGCCGAAATGATCCTGCAAAGGAAAGATTATAGAAGTGATGGCCATTATTATTACTCCAAATTTCTAGAACTTCTGAAGAAGCTTCACTAGTTTTCTCCAACTGAGTAGCTCCCGCTCTAAAAGATCGAGAGCTTCTAAACATGAATCCATCCTCCACATTAAATAGATTCAAGCAACACTCCACCGCAGCCATCATCAGTTAATTGACATAAGTTGTTGAAGCACCAAGAAAGATTAAATCACGAGAAAGCAACTGGATGGAAAAGTAGGATTTCTGAATAATAACCTCTAATGTAAACTTCATCAGAACGCATGTACATTTGAACACAGTCCACATCGCTTAAACAAATATGACCAGAGAAAACTTGAATAAAACACAAAAGACAAAACATAGAGATCCACTTGAAATTAACCTCTTCAAGTTCCTTCTGCATGTCGGCATATTCTGAATTTCCAGGATCATCGAGCAATAGCTGTCGGACCTGTAAACAGATTAGAGAGGAGTCATATAGGAAAACGAATTTTAAGAACAGACACGCTGTAATACAGCTCCCAAGCGTTTTGAATTAAACTTTAGCTTTTTGCTTACAGATGAGCTTCTAATCCAAAGCATTTTTCAACTCAGAAGAACGATGTGAGTATCAATTCTGTTTGGTCCTGTCAATTGGGGTGTCGTACCCCACGCCCACCATTGTCTATATAAACCCCTCGCCTCATTCTTTCCGACCAAAAACAATCCTTTAACCCTCAAACATCTGATTCCGTCGAACCATAGCCTAAGACCCTCAGAGAGAAAGTAAAGGAAAAGCCCTAGATTCCGATGGGGGAAAAGAAGAGGAACCACGAGGGAGGTGCCAAAGCAGAAATATAAGAAAGAAACCCTAATTCGAATGAGGGCGAGGAGAGTAGGCGGCAGTTGTCCCTAGGCGAGAGAAGTATGGTTCGAAGAGAAAGAGAGAAGGAATGGAACTGTGCAAAGGCGGATTGATTGAGTAAAGA
The DNA here is from genome assembly GCA_001662345.2 of Metrosideros polymorpha var. glaberrima. NCBI lineage: Eukaryota > Viridiplantae > Streptophyta > Magnoliopsida > Myrtales > Myrtaceae > Metrosideros > Metrosideros polymorpha. The sequence continues at coordinate 21,395,774 of BCNH02000009.1, forward strand.
AAGGCGATGGCGATAAAACCCGTCGGGGATAACTATTGACGGCCGTATGAAGCACGAGATGGCGCCATCACTCAATTGAAAACCGAAGAGAAAATGAACAGAGAAGGGCGGAACGGAAGGATGGAGAGAGGGAGAGAGAGAGAGAGATACCTGCCGCAGTTGGTCTCTGTAAGTGGAAAGATTCGAGGAGAGCTCTTCGATGCTCACTTCTTCTTCCCCTTGCATCGTTGCGTTTTCCTTCTCAGCAAACTCGAGACTGTCAGATCGATATCGATGTCGATCGATATTGAATATTGAATATAGCTTCTCTACCAAAAGAGAGTATGAGATGAAAACTGGAAAGTACGGAGAATAAAGAAGATTGGAGAAGGGAGATGACAAAACGGGAGACGAAGAAGAAGCAGCAGCAGCAGAAATGCATGAGCCCATACAAGAAGAAGAAGAAGAAGAAGAAGAAGGAGCCTCCAATCTGATACCTTGGATACTAACACTGGGCCTGGGTGGCCCAATACGAGGCCCATTTTTTCATGGCCGGCATCCCGTTTGTATCTCTTATTTTCAAATCCCGCGCTTTAATTCTTGAGAATTTCCAAAATGTAAATTTTGCACTGAGGTTATCAGAATCTGTGTTGATTCTCGATTCGTACCGTATGATTCAACTTGAATCAATGTCTGAGCAATATGTGTCTATTAGATAAATCGCTAATATCTTTGATTGCAAGTAAATATCTATCGATCGCCAGTAAAACTACAATAACATCGATTCAAGCCATTCAATTCCTTATACCTTTAACTATAAAATGGTGTAGTAAAACTTATTGCGTTATATGGTGCGTGCTATATTTGGATAGTTTAAAAATAACTGAAAATAAATTTTGTGCTTTACAGTGCAGTAATAAATGAAATGACATACAAAGATTTGTAATTGATATTAATCCTCATTCTAATAAAACAATTGGTAATAATGAATAGAAATCATCACATGTGCTCAAAACTGTAATTTCATTTTCATAGATCATAAATCTTACTCAACATTTCGTAATTCATAGTATTATAACGGCAACGACACAAAATATTGTATCTTATGTACTATCTCGAATCCTACGATTCGACTCGGTTCTCAACTCACAAATTTAAGATTTCAATTCAGTGACACATGTCTCATTTTAACAACTATGACCTCAAGTATAACGAACAGGAAACTTGCAGAAGATTTTTTTTTTTTTTTTTTCCATTTAACTTTAGCTTTTGTCCCTTTAGAGATACTAAGCAAAAAATGGGCATAAGCCAAGGTTTTCTGCAAGAGCTTTTTCATTGCGCTTGGGTGAGGACAACACAACTTGGGAATTTTAACATTTTATGACGAAGCGGGGGGCAGAGAGTCTAACAAACAGGATGTGAAGACTGCTCAATGCGAATAGTTTCTCCCAATTCAGAATCACAACTTGAATGTCCCTACTTCTGTTCTCCACATTTCCTCATACCAGTTACCAGATACCAATAAATATCTAGCCTCCTTTCTTAAAAGATACTCAAACGTCATTTTTGTTTTCATAAGCAAAAAGATAATTTCATATATGTTCCAAGGAGAGGAGGTACTTCCTCATACCAACTTACAAAGAGAGAAACTCTACAGAGTCTATACCAAACTCTTCGATAGTGATTTTTCAGTCACCCAAAAACTCCAGACCTGTAACCATCTTGTTTTTAGAGCTACATCAGAGCTTGAAATCGGAGCTTCACATACTACTCAACCTCATCAATGGATTTATCACTCCACTGAGGCTCGTGTATCCATTGCATTGAAGCAAAGCAATCCTCCAATAGTAAATTTAATCTGCAAAATATGGACAAGGAAATCGCTGTCAGACATTGTAAGATGGTAATTAGCTGAAACACTTGTCCTGAACCTGTCTGAACAAAGGCACTCACTGAATCATCTTTTAAGAAACATTTGTCTGAACTCGTCATTGGATTTGGGCTGCTCGTCCTCTGCTTCATTGGTTCTTGGCTTATTTGCATCCCAACCTAAGGATATAAGACTTCTTGGTCTTGCAAATGTGTTCTTCCCTGTCAGCTGGACCTGCTCACCTCTCCCCTTTGAATAGTTTGATTTTTGAGGTGCCGTGGACCCCCTAGATGTCAATCTACCTACTGTACCAAAACGATCACTATTGAGTTGAACTTTGTATAATTTGCACAAAAATAAAAAAGCAAATGAAGTAACAGGCCCAATGTAATGAAATATATACAAAGCAGCCAATGCACCATCTTATGAAGTCACAGCAGCTTGACGAGGAAAACATCAATATGGAAAGCACTTAAGGACAAATTTGAAATGAGAACCAAATTTTCTATGGTAGTTTACCACATATGAAGAACTAAAGGCAGAATATTTGTATGTCAATACACATGTTATTTGTCGTAGTGTGACATTAGGAAATCTGCAGATCGACCAAGCTAACAAAGTTCCTTCCAAAAATGACCAAAGGTAATAATGGTTCTTGGTATTAGACAAAAAGAATCAACAGTGAATAAGCTAAGAAACAACAACCTTATGTTGGAATGCTAAAAACAACAGGGAATGTTGCATCCATTTGAAAAACAGAATCATGAATTTTGGCACATTGATCAAACTAGAGCACGATCAACATGAGTGTCACTCCGATTGCAGGAAAGTGCGTTCTTGAGCCAATTATAAAAGTCTAGGTACATTTCCTCTTTACCCGCCACAAATGTGAAGGAAAATAATATAAAGGACTGAACGGCTGAATAATTGGTTTAAAGAGATGGCAAATAATCTTTGTCAAACTCGATAGATGATACTAAATTTGGTCAGAAACAAAGATTTTGGCTTCTCTGTGCACGAATATTCAAGACAGTTACTTCTGAGCCCTATTGCAACATACTCATCAAGAGCTTATCGGAGAATTCTTGCAAGCATGACCAAGATGTGAAAACATGAAGCAGCAGAATAAGCAATGATGAACCCAAGAAACTATTCTTCACACCAACTGAAACAATCCTTAGATAATCAGATTGCAAAATAATTGTTAGGAAAAGGAAAAGGAAAAGTTATTCGGGAGAATTCACTGTTCATGAGATATTTGCATTAAGCTCTATCTGTTTGGCTGAAAACTTCTAGTATGCGAGAAATGTTTTCAGGGAACTCATTTTCAAAGAAAATGACTGAATTCCCTCTGTTCCCTTATCCTGAAAATAGTGCAAAGAAAGAGAAACAGTGCCCTATATCAGTGGAAACGATTGCTAGGGACCAGAAATTGTGAGTTCAAATCACCTTGGTGATGTTCATCATTTAAACTGACAAAAAAAACAACTCTGCAAAGAAATTAGAGAATAGAACAATCATATCTGGAGAAATAAGATCGAATAACCAATAGCTACTAAGACTGAAGGTATGGTGGAACAAATGCCAGAAGATAGAGAACATATTGTCCAGAAAATGCTTACCACTTTCTGCATGATCACTGTGACCCACAGATTCTTTTCTGGTCTTCCTTGGTTCTGAACGTGCAATGCTCAGTTTCTTTCCTAAGAGCATAAGCTTATTCTTTGCCACAGCTGCAGCAAGGTGAGCATCATCAATGAAATCAACATATGCCAGTCCCTAGCAAATTTATCAAAATATTGAACATCAGCATGCAAAGTTGCAGGAAATAAATTAATAACACAAATATCAATAAGAAAAGACCAGGAAAATAAGTTTGATTTTTTTCTACTATAACAAGATCTACAGTGATCTTTAACTAAAACTAATTGGGGTTCCACTGGGCCAATGCAAAATAATTTACCATAAGAGACTGAAAATGTAGATACAACGATGACAACAATCAACGAATAGGACTGTATAAAATTGAAGAATTAACTCACAATATCCTTGTCAAAACCAATGTGGAAGTTTCCTTCTGCATTTTTTGTTTTCACGAAAGGTAAATTATAAAATGTTATATTTAAAGTACGGAGTGTACCATCCCCAGACAAACTTATAGAGAAACTACAAAGCCTAACAAACTACTTAAATTGAAAAGTGGTTTTTCAGCAACTCACACACTCGGATGTTGTAACCATATCATATATTATTTGCATAAGAGAAGTTAAGAGTCTACGCTCTCAAATGCTTTTGATTTTCTTTCCATCCAAATAAACCAAAAAGTTGCTGGAGGAAGTTCTCTTCTGTTATGTGGGATATATCCTGTTTTGTGGCAGTTTGAGATATCAGCCTTATTCAATCGCAGGATGTAATATTCACGTGAAGAAATACCTTTTAATAAAATGATTCTGTTAAAAAAAAATTTAGTCAATGAGGGAGGGTTTCCCCTATACCACCATTTGCAATGCGTCTCAGGAAATTCCACCATCAATCCTACCACATAATAGAAAGGCAATGACCCTCTAAACTATACGAAGGAAAGGCACCACTTCATAGTTTAGTATGAAAAACTGACAGCTAATTGATAAACCATTATTAAAACTGGATTTGGCTCATAAATGCTATGAATATATCACTATGAACAATTCAGATAGAGAAGACACATACGCGGCAGCAGCTGCTGAGAATCATTTGCATAATCACTGAAGCCTTGACTTGCATGTCACTAGGTAATTCAACTAATGATTATTTTGGTAGCTTAACCGACCACCTCCAATTTCTCTTGCATCAATAGATGTGTTTTTTCAAGTATATTCCATTCACGGTTACTGAAATTTTATGGATTTTGCAATCGGGAAACTGAATTCTGATTTTAATCACTCATTGCACTAGACTTTTACATTTTTTAAATTGATGCACTTTGACCAAAACCCAACCAATTTTCTGGCGAATTGTTGACTTTGACCAACATGTGGCCACCTTTCTGGATGCTACGTCATTGCCACGTGGGCCTCATGTCAGCATTTTGCCAGAAAACTTGCCAATTCCAATCAAAGTGTCAAAGTGTATCAATAGCAAAAAAAATGGAAGTTTAGTACATTAGGTGATTGAAATAAAAACTCAATGGCATAGATGCAAATACTACTAAATATCAGTGACCATGAGTGAAATTTACCCCTTTTTCCCCATTTTATCTTTCATATTGTCTGTGTGTGTTTGGGGTAGGGTGGAGTGTGCAATGAGTATTACATACGCACTACATGAGAGAGAGAGAGAGAGAGAGAGACCCTGGATTTCCCAGTGAATTTATCATGTAGAATTCGAATTTCACCCATGCCACCAACATCACTGAAGAATTCGCGAATGTGGTGATTATTTGCCTGTAACGATAAAAAAATTTAAAGTTCATGTTAGCCACAATTATTGAGGAAAGGCAATTATACACAGCGTAGTTTGTCTTTTATACTAAATCCCTTGGAAAAAGGAGAGGACACGACATTTACTTGCCTTAAGGTCAAGATTCGATATAAATGCAGTGCATTGGTCAGTGTATGCTTTAGATTTAGTATCAGGAGCGGAGGCTTTCATCTCTTGTTGGTCCATGCCATCTCCAATCTTTGTCTTTTCGTCCCCAATTTTTCTTAACTCAACTGCATTCTGTGCTTGACCTTTATCCTTCAGATGTGATTTTTTCGTTATCTGTGAAGCGTCTTTTTGCCGTTTCGCTGGAGACTCTTCGTCAGTTATGTCTGCACCAGACTTTCTCTTCTCACGATCAGTTTTCCTGATATTATTATCCTTCTGGTCTGCTGTTCTCGACTCTTGCTGCAATGTAAATAACTGAAGCTCCTCCAAACGAGGCATTACCTTGCAGAAAACCAAGCCAATCATCCCAAGATTAGAAATGTTTCATATATCAGCTAACTCAATGCATTAAGCTCTAAAATTACCCCATAATTAGAAGACATATATAAAAGAAAGCTCACAGGCTACATAAGTGGGTTCATAATAGACATTATCATTAGCTTCTTGTGAAGAAGCAAGCCACTTATCAGGAAAAATGAGGACACAGAAAGAAAAGTCTTAGGATGATGCCTACTGCCATTGGGTACAATACCATCATCAAAGTTATTCTACTCCTATCAGTTCAGTTATCAAAGTCTTCTCAAGCATATTAGCTTTGAAAAGCAATTAAAGGTCACATCATGCAGTTTCCTATCCTAGTCAACATTCTATAAGGACTACAATGCATTCTCAGAAAAAAATAATAGTTGACAGTCAAGATCTGCATCGAACACACAAAGAAACGAAGCTAAACTTGTCTTCATTTTTTCTCGTAATAAGGATAAAAGTTGGAAGACAGACGTACCTTTTGTAAGGCATGGTCAAAGTCTTCTAGAGTACCATATTCCCTCTCAAAGCGTAACCACGAATGGCATACCTCCTAAACAGTTCTGTGTTTTAGAAAGTGGAGATATCATCTAATTCAAGTCGCAGTACATGGCAAGCAAACAGAAACTCTGGAGAGATGATGAAATACTCACATGTTTAATGCTTGATGAATTCTAATAAAGAAACAAGACTAAGTAAAGAGCAATGCAAATAATTAAACTATTGAACTAATCAAACTATGTTTTCCTTCTAGTTTCTCACTCTCCCAAGCTATTTATCAACCTCGAAAACATTAGGAAATTCCTTCATTTCACGTTAACACCGTAATTTTCCAGAACAAGGATAGGGTTATCCCTGGTCAAATTGTCGATAACAGAACTCCACTTGAAACAGGCCAAGGCCAAGAACATCGGCTTCCCCCTGACTCGTCCGGACAGAATAAGAAATTTTGGCAAAATGATGCAGCAAGAAAGATGATAGAATACATTTAGCATTTTAGGCTTCCAATTATGCATCTGAATTTTGAAACTACTATACTGACTACTGAGCAGCTGAAGAAGTGATGGAGTGAATAGAATAGGCACAAACTCCTCATTTCTTTGCCAATGAAGCAATCCCCACAACCAGCACTAATACAAACTAGAGGAAGTGAGCAAATGCAGGTTGAAAGAAAATGACATTGTCAAATCTCCAAGTGCTTCGCCAAGGCATCACCACACATCAATTTTCTTTCCAAGATAAAAATAACATTTCCTGGACTAAATGCTAGTGTTGCCCATTCGTCCATTCTTTAAGTAAATGCTCAAAATCCAGCCACTAGATTATTGGCAACAATCAATTGGGCAGCTTAGCAGCAAAAGGCCATATGGGAGGGCAGGCCAGCGAATTCCAAGTCTGGAAAATTCAATTTGATTGCCATCATAGTCCACATAATAAAGGTATGTGAAATAAAAAAGTAAAGAAAAAGAAAAACATACAGAGAAAGCTGACAGAGGCAGTGCAATGAAGAATAACAATCAGACAGGTGCATGTGAGCACCAGTGAGAAAGCATTAAGGATGCCTCACTTGAAAGAACCTTGAATGGCAAGGCAATAATTCAATATGTAGTTTTAAGAGATATTATGAATTGTTTGAAGTGATCAAGAGCTAATATAAGAATGAATCTAGTTCTTCGTCATATGACCCTTAGCAGAATTCTCTCATCTCAATGGTCTTGACATTTCACGAAACTTAATATTGAATATCAGATAATTATAAAGAGGCAAGAATACCTATGCTTTGAATTGCTTTGAAATGGTGCAACAGAAATCTTCTTTCTAGGTGTAACCCCATGACAAAACCTTGTACAAGCAATATCTTTTAACAATCTAGTCAGATTATGGGTACTTCTAAAATCCTTTTAGTGGGTGCCCTTTTTCCCATATATCATATCAAACCAAACATTTTAACTTTCAATTATTAACATCACACGTGGTTTTACGATTCATAAAAAAGAATTCAACCATGACATACTACGTGTATTCCTAACTCCAAAATCCTAAGTACATGAAGTAAATGTATGGACTTATATCAACAGAAAGAAGACTAACAACAAATATCTAAACGGAAAAAATTACTTACTGAACAAAAGATGGCCAAATCAAATGATAAAGATGAGATTACCTCGGAACCAGATCCGGGAAATCTTTTGCTGTAGCATCTCTTATAGATCGATCTAGCCTCATGTATATGTCCCAGTTCAATCTCCATCGCTATATAACTTTGCCAAGCTTCCAACATTGAACCACTGCATTAATAGCCATGTTAGACAAAAACAACTGGATCTTAAAAGTACCATGTACTGAATGCTTCATGATGGCAGAAGTGATGAGGTGGAACCTGATCTTCAACAAGCTCTCCCAAACTCCTCGGGCAGAGACCATATCTTTAGTCAACTTTGATTCCAGTCGAGCCCAATATGCATACAGATGTAGTAAACCATCTGTATTCTTCAGGTTTGGTGCTAAATAATCTGAAGCACGCTAGGAGAAGATAAATTATACAACCTTGCGTTAATAAGCTACAAGTGTACCAAGTAAAGGCCGGTCAAAATAGGAACATGGAAACAGGGGTAAACCAAACAAGGATACTCGAAATTAAAGGAAAGAATAGTTACAGTGCATAGACGTTGCATCATCAAGCATTGCTTACTCGTTGTCTCTCTGTGTTATATTCAAGAATTAAAGGCTGCTAAAAAGAAACACCTCTCTAACCATTAAACCCTCTAGGAGTACTAGACCATTTATTCTCCCTCAAATATTCCCTAAAATGCAACTGCTGAAGTGCCATTATGCCCAAAATTAAGTCGTTAGGTAGAGAGAGGTAAAATTCTAGAACTGAAACGAAGTTTACCGCCACGACACTGCTTTTATCTTTTATAAAAGTAGCTAAATTGGATAGTAGTTCTAGTGAGCAAGGCCTGATATATCTAGAGTGTGGAGAGCATAACTGATCCAATTTCAAGCTAGCTTAGCATGTAAATCAAATTTATCTCAAGCAATGCTACTTAATCCATATCAGTCAAAATTAAGGATACTTGGGGGACTTTTATATCGCTTTCTCAGTTAAAGAGTGTTAACAGGATCTCTGGAGGGAAGAATGTACCTTCCAAGTGTAGCACACGGTTCTCCTATAACTAGCTTGCTAATTTTACTCAATAAAAAAAAATACAAGCAGTTCTGCCAAGTCTAGAATCTTACCACCTTTCTGATATTCTAGTATATATTTACATTTATAAGCAGAAAACAAACCTACTGCTATAAACGAAATCAAGAACGTATGGACATCTGGAGGAAAAAGATTAGGCGGAGAGGAGCTTCTACTACCAACTCAATATATCATGCCCAAGGCATATGCATCAGAAGTACGATATGACTCAACCAATATAGTCCAAACTCAAAATTTTGCAGTCACCTGAAAGGTTTCCCTTATATGTTGATAATCCGAGGAAACCTCTAGCTCCCCGGCAAAGGAAATTCTTCGCCTTAAGCCATCTACACGGGTGAGAAATAAGTCCAGGTACTGAAAGAACACAAAAAAAATGATGTTGACATGAAAATTCATATATATATAAAAAATCATGGCAAACACAAAACAGCATGAAGTACAAATGTAGTTCAGAATCAGTACCTCTTCAAAGGTCGAAAAGGTACAATGCAATGACTTCTCAAAAACCTGAAAGTAAACATAAATATTTCAGTAATAAGTGGAAGTAAACATAATCGCTCAATTGAATCATTTTTTTTTTCAGAAGTGCGTCATATGTTCAAAACTCCAAAATTCGTGAAGAATTTCTCAAAATATACACTGTAATAAAAGTTATCCAACAATAGAATCTTAGAATACTTCTTACATAGCCAGGCATACCAAGAAAGCATCTCAGCAACAGCATAGTAAGAAAAGTCATATAAAAGACAAGATATTCAGCCAATCTCAATAAAGAGGATATTATCGAAACAGAATAGGAACAAAACCATGGGATTAAATTTCAAAAATACTGAGGATAAAAAAGAAATTCTGAAGTATTTCTCTCAAGTGGACTAAAATATACCGCATTTATCTACTTTAACACATGGATTCAAAGTTATAATCAGCTCCAAGTTATACACACTATAAGCACACACCATGGACCAGTTCACCCACACACAGGCACAACTTGCGCATAAGCCAGACCACGTGCAAACACAAGGTCGCACACACTCAATAACAAATGCAATGTGTATGCGCAAGTTCACCTTCCTATCCATGCATTGACTGGTAGTGTCTATAAGTGCAAACATGGAGGTGTAAAAAGAAAACAGCATCATCATATTAGCTGCTTCTAGAATCAAGCTATAACAAACTAAAGATTCTTTCCAAACTGTCGGTCATTTAAGCAGATTAATAAGCAAAGCCATTTTAGTTTAGAGCTAAAGGTAGTTCCTCAATTTGCTCATTAGCAAAACCGTCATCAGAACTGCAAAGTTTACAGAGTCTGTTTGGTGTGACTTTTACTTTCAACTTTTTTATTTTGTCAAATTGGCTCTCAGAATTACTCTTAATTATCAAAAACACCTAAAACCTTTCACAATATAGAAACACCGACATATATAATCATATTTATTTTTTGTAATTATTATACTTTCAATAATATTTTAAGTTTTGGAGGCAAGTCGATATGTAAGTTTTTGCTTTAAAAAAGCCAAAACAAAAGGGTTGAAGCAAATTAAGAGCACCTCATTCAAATAAGCCACCAGATTAAAAGATGAAAGACTAATTCTATAGTAGGTAAGAGCATATACATACCGAGCAAATCTCACTCTCAGAAGTGCGACCACGTTCCAAGCAAAGTAAATATCTGACCCAAAGCTCACCAAGCCAAGGACAATTCTTTGTGGCCCTTGAGTGCACGTTCTTCACTACATCACCTGCCTAAAAAATGAACATGACTGTAACAACCTACCCTCCAAAAGCTACCCCTAAAACAATCAACAACAGGTTCGCAAAACAGAACCTTCAATGTTTTGTCCATGTAGCGAGTATAATCAAGCCAAAGATCACTTGATATAGGAAAGTCAGTGATAGCACGTTCATAAAGAACTTGTATTCGTGCTGGATCTCCCACAGAGTGCTCAAATTTCAAGTAAATCTGGGAACAAATCGAACACATCATTGTAAGACATAATCCATAGCAAACTGCTTCTTTCGAGCTACTAAATAGTCAAATATCAGGAAAAAATAAAAAGCAAGTTTCCAACTTCTGCTTATGATGGTTCCAGGAGAAAATTATCGAACAAGCTGTATACCATATATTGTTGCAGTCTTTCAGTATCAGACAGATCCTGACTTGATATCTGCTGTTCAAAGTTTACACGAGCATTATACATATCAAGAGCCTTCTCGTATGCAGAGGCGACATGAGGAAAGCTCTTGCTGACATCACAGGATTCAACATCTTGTGAAGTCCCTTGTTCTGCCTCCCAAGCCTTGTAAGCTCGAAGAGTACTCTCCATGTCAACAAGAGGAATAGATAATTGGCGGTGGAAAATATTCCTAATTCGCTGGACCTGCTTATCTTTTGTCTGCAGTACAGGGAATAATCTAGTAAGCACCAATCCCTAAGATGTTGATTTGCGCAACAACCAACTCCACAAATTTCTCTCAAGTACATCATGAACGATAAAAACGCCACGACAGGTTAAGTCATTTAACGAGAAGAATTCACAGTTCTACTTGTCAGGCATGCAAGGTGCAAACTTGTGCATGTCATTCTACAGTTTGTTATTTGCCCAACAATCAACCAATCAAATTGCTCGGAACACGTTTATGAGAACTGTATAACACTACATCAATGGAATTCACTTATTCAGTTCTTTTCACCACGAGTAGTAACATAAAAGTAGATTTCAAGAAGATCCCAATGGTGTAGATTTCTGCACGGGAATAGCAAAGCAACCTGGAAAACTGTTGGAAAAGCTTTTAAGACACCAAATTGCTTGCTAATAGCAGCTTCAAAAATTATAAGCAATGTGGTCATCTTGGAAGTACACCCTTTTCATACATATCCATCGCCCCTAATTGGAGACACAACCCCAAGGTAACTCAATAAATTAGCTACCAGCAGAAACCCTAAGGATTTCGCACACCTAGATTGTGAATAAGCTATTGTACATTCTACAACCTAATTTGGAGTTTTTCAGAAATATGAAGGGACCCGGACACAAGAAATTGTTTCTCTTAACTCAAAGCAGTAAATTTCTTAAATGACATAGTCAATGACCTAAAGTAAAGCTTTGGAGCATGCAGTGAGCCGACCTCAGGAACCAACTACTCTATCCTTAATATACCATTTTCATAACAAGTAGCACAGCCCATTTCATAGCATTCCTGTATCATGATCTAGGTAAATATGCTGCTCCTATACAATTGGAAAGAGAGAAGGGGTCCGCTCCTTTCTGTTAAGAGATGCATTAACACTCTTCTTTTCTCAAATAGACCTAAAGGTTCAGTCCGTGAGCAATAGAATTACAAGTAAAACCATCGAAACCACAGGCCAAGAAAGGGTACGGTATTCTTACTGCAACATCAGACGCATCGATGGTTTGATATATAGGTTGCTCAAATTCCCTGTATGCCTCCCAGATTTTATGGCCTTCAGTTACATGAAGCCCAGCTGCAGTGAGAGCACGCTCAAACAAATTTCTAGCTTTTGAGACACCAGCAAGTGAGCATTCACACACTGAAGGATCATTTTCTTGCACAAAGTTTATGTAGTCGTACCAAAGAGGAACAGACTGAAACATGAAAGAACAAATGTTAGTTGCTCGGTCACAAGGCAATACTGTGCGTGTAAGTCATACATGGACAGTAAAGGTTCCGACTTTTTCCCCAGTCAAATGCAGTGCACTAAGTTACTAACATTGTAACAGGCACTTAAAATTCAAGTAATTCCTATATCGGATTACAGCCACAGTGACATCACATAATTTATTCTTCTATCCAGCAAAATGACTCTAAGGGCCTTAATCATCAGACAATAGAGTTGTCAAGAGATTTCAGGTATAGACTACAAGATGGTACAGAAAACTATGGTCCTTTTAAAATGTCCATGAATCTCTCCATTAAGGAATTTTTCCTGCTGCTTCACGTAATAAAGAAAAAGTGCAGTATTTCACATGCAATGGATATAAATAGTGCATACATTAAGAATTGAAGCTAACCCTAGGTTCAACCAGCTATTAATTTCTCATCCACGATTTTGTAAAACAGGAGGGAAAGGATAAGAAGAACAGGAGCAAGAATTAGAGCCCACCAGATAGTCAGACACCCCACGATCATAAAGCTTCTCAATCACAGCATAGCCATCAACCCTGTGATATAACAAAGGAAGTAAGAGAGAGTGAGAAACCAAAACTGAGGAGTGATGACCATCGAGAATCATAATTAAGGCAGGATGTCATTTGGGACAAGGAACCACACATAAGCAATGGCTTGGTTACTGACATATGAGCAGGAGACCGAAGCAAGTTAATATTCGAGTTTAACATGGTGCGAACTTGGTGGACGTACCCGACCATGAGAGAAGCTTCATCTCGAGCCCATTCCTGCCACAGGGCAGGGGTCAGAGGAAAAAGAGCACTCATAGCTTCCCTAGCCTGTCTCAGCTTGTTAAGGTCACCCGTCTTCCTCACAAGCCTTATGTACTGAAAGGAGAAGAAAAAAGACTTCAGTGTCGACAAAACTCAAAAGCGAATGACTGGAACGATCGTCGCACAATCAAAACACACACTGAACTGCACTAGTTTAGGTGTAGGTACATGCGGGAGAAGGAAGAAGAAGGAGAAATGAGATAGGGAGCAAAGGGGGCACTTGGAGGTGTGCATCGTAGTTGGAAGGATTGTTGTAGAGCTCGGACTCTAGGGCTTCAATCTGGAGCTTGTCCTGAGCCTCGGAGTCGGAGTCGGAGTCGGAATCGGAGTCGCAAGGAGAAGAATCGGCAGGGACATCCACGGTGGGTTCGTTTGGTGGTGAAGGCATGGCTGAATCTTGGACTTCGTCGGCCATCTCTTTCTGGTCTACTTCTCCGACCGACCTTCTTCTTCTCCTTCTTCTCGATTGACGATGACAAGACGCTTTTGGAACAGAAAACACCGCACTGCTGCTGGGTGCTGGCGACAAACTGAGAGACGGTGCGTCGGAATCTATATATTCAAAGTAAATGCACTGTTTGTTTTTCTCACTTTCGATATTTCGCTATTATTCTTGTGTTGAAATATATAATAATAAAAGTTGAAATTAGCCATTATTTTTTTCTTTATCAAATAATACCCAATTCACGCATGTTTAAGATTATATTACTTACATTTACCCCAAATTGTTGTTGGTGATATAAAAAACCCCAAACTTGTACCCCGGTGACATATTTACCTAAAACTTGTATTAGTATGATACATTTATCTCAAACTTTTTCTTATGATTAAAAAAACCCTAAACTTGTATTCGTATGACACATTTATCTCAAAAATCGGGGCAAATGTGTCACATGAAAGCAAGTTTGGAGTTTTTTGTGTTACAAAAATATAATTTTGGGTAAATATGTCACAAGAGTATAAGTTTAGAGTTTTTGGTGTCATAAAGAAAAGTTTGGAGCAAATATATTACACGAGTACAAGTTTGGAATTTTTTGTGTCACAAAAATAAATTAAGGTAAATGTGTCATAGTGGGCGTAGTTTGTAGCTTTTGATGACCTTTTTTCAATTAAGAAATGCAAGGGTGGATGGAGCAGATCTTCCATTGTGACTATTACTTCGCCCGTGCTGTGGATCACTTTCCTGGGAAAATAAGTATATGATTTCTAAGATGGGGAAATATGCCGAATGAAAGTAGCAGAGTCGGTTAAATATTTGCTTGAGAATATCAAAGCCGTATTGATAATATCTAATTTTCTCTTCGTTTTTCCATGTTAAGAATAAATGTATGTTGATCATTTGAATACTAAATTCCAATATTGAAAGTTAGTTTTGTATAGAACATAGACAAAGATAAAGACAGACAATTTGATGTAATTTTTTTATCAAAAATTTTACGGACCACATTTCTCAACTTCAGTTTATTATAAAAAAAAATTCAAAAAAATTAATAACAACAATTAAATGAGATTAATATTTGAAATATGCGAAATGTTACGAATCTATCGCGACAACAATGGAAACAATCGAAGGCAGTTCGAAAAGGCATCGGAGAGTGAAAACTTGATGACCCAATATTTTAAAGGCATAATCTACAAGCTACGAAAGAAATTATCATTGGATACGAAGGAGGTCATCATTCACCTCAGGTTGAATTTAACGCGTGCTTGCGAAATGCCAACATTTGGTACGAACTTGAGCTTTTGAATAGACATTTACTAACATTTAAATGGCATATGAAATCGACCAAAAAAATGACATATGACTATAAGTAGATTACTTGTGAAGATGGAGAGTCATTATGAATGGCACCATTATCCTTCATTGAATTCACATACTTCTCGGCAATACTTGGATTTTCCTTTTGGGCAACATGTATTTGTGCATTTTTAAGGCTTCGTGCTTTTGATGGTTAGCAATTTAATCACACTTCTCATTTGAAATGCATTCTGTTGACCCAAAAAATAATCTGACTTGCACATGTTGGGCACGTGAGTGAGAATGAGCATGTGAATAACACATGACAAAGGAAAAAACGTGTGATGAACACACATATGGTATTATATGCCCATTGATGGATGGAAAAGGTACGGATTAATGCCAAAATACTTTGATGCCACATACTTGGTTGCCAAAATACAATGGTGAACCGTTAATGGCCGTTGATTTTGGTAATAGTGACTAGAAAGTCATTCAAAAGTTTGAAATTGGCAAAGGACAATTGAAATAAAAAGCGTGTGTGTTTGGAGGGAACCATTATTGGCAAAATGACAAGAAATCAAGGCGCACGAACGGCTGATGTATAGGAAGAAGGCGATCGACGGGTCAATCAAGACGAAAGACACGTATATTGAAGGTAAGAGTTGACGCTTGAAGACAAGGGTTGTGGGACAGTTGTGAGAGATCATGGGTAGTTGAGAAAAATCATGGAACAATTGAAGTAAAACGGCTTGCATGCAGCAAGAGCAGTCGTTTAACAATGTGGAGTGAATTCCATGTGAACCTGAAGACGTGCAGACAATCGATGGGTCATGTTAACAGTCGAAAAACGACACTCAAAATCTCCATATCAAGAATCCAGAACACGTATGTTATGAGAAAAACGATTTACACACCTGATTTGGAATTCATCGTTTTTAATGCGGAATGTCGATAATCCCACCTAAGTCCTTCTCCTCTATTGCCCCATTGATCACTGGCTCAATGAGACTGCCTCTCTCACAGTTTACTTGACGTGAGGAATTATGTGCGCGTTAGGATTAGAGGAGAGACTTAAGCACTTTGTAGAGTTTTAGAGCCAAACCCTCTCATTACGGGCCGGGCTCAACTCGGCCCACACTAGCCGGTCCCATATTAGACTAATTAAGAATATTTATATCGAACTTTATTAGACCAATTAAATTACAATATTAATTAATATAACCCACAGTTAGAAAAACTCTTACATTCTCCCACTTGGGCTATAGTAATTAAAATTGTACTGTATATGCGCATCTTTATATTGGTCTAGAGATAATTCTTGATAGTCAATCCGATCCCATAAAGTCTCCAACATCGAATCATGGCGGTAACTGTATGAATACACACAAAGCCTTCCATGATCACAAATGCTTTTAACTTTACTGATATGGATTCAATATGGTAGTGTGGCAAAAGAATAACACCTTATAGAGAGTAATACTTTATGTGTCATCTCCTTTGTCAGTCAGCATTCTCTTTCTTTAAGTGTCACAAAACCTGACGTGTCACTAGAGAATATCCTTATGGTTCCATTGAACCCATATATGTCTTAACTTTATAGCTATATTTACTTTATGTGTAATAAGACATATATTCAAGGCTAATAACTGAATGCCCCTTAGCCTGCAATCAAGGTTTACACAACACCTTGAGATTTTCAACAATTATATGTAATCAACATAACAATGAAACATCCAAAATTACTTTATTGAATGCAAAAGAGTTGATACATATTTAAATGCTACTAAACGTAACAAACCACAGATGTAAATTTTATTAAACAAAAATAGCTCCCACTAAAACATCATATCCCATGATGCTCCTAAGCCCATCTTTATGACATGTCGTTCAAAAACACAAGGGCGAAGGCCTTTAGTTAGTGGATCAGCAACCATATCATTTGTGGAAATATACTCTACTGTAACGTCACCATTCTGAACTGACTCCTTTATAGTCAAACATTTGACTGCTAGATGTTTAGACCCCTTGAGACCTCTGTTGTTGTTAATAAACAACACCGCAAAGTTATTGTCACAATACAACCGTATGGGCCTATCCACAAAGTCAAAAACGGTCAACTCCCTAATGAGGTTCCGAAGCCAAATCGCCTGAGTAGCAGCCGAAAAGCATGCTATAAACTCTGCTTGCATGGTGGAAGATGACATAGATGTCTGTTTCTGACTTTTCCATGATACTGCACCGCCTGCTAACATGAAGATGTATCCTGTCGTCGATTTCAATTCATCCTGACAACCAGCAAAATCTGCATCCGAATACCCTACTAGATGTAAATCTGGAATATGTCTATAAATCAGCATATAATCTTTTGTCCTTTTTAAGTACCTCAAAACTTTCTTGGCAGCAACCTAGTGATCGTGTCATGGATTTGACTGATATCTGCCTAGAAGTCTGTTGTAAAAGCAATGTCTGGCCTAGTACAAACTTGAGCATACATAATACTTACAAGCGCATTAGCATAAAATACATTATTCATTTGGGCTTTTTCAATCTCAGTACATGGACACTGTAATAGACTCAATTTATCACCCTTAACGATAGGAGCAATTCCAGGCTTGCAATCCTGCATACTAAATCTTTCCAAAATACGATCAACATAAGCCCTCTGAGATAAACCCAATATACGGCGAGAACGATCCCTGTGAATCTCAATGCCAAGGACAAAAGACGCCTCACCAAGGTCCTTCATATCAAAATTCGTAGACAACATCCGCTTGGTCTCATGTAGCAACCCAAGATCACTACTCGCAAGTAAAATATCGTCTACGTAAAGCACTAGAAAAATAAATTTCCTCCCACTGACCTTGGTGTATATGCACTGATCCACTTTGTTTTCAACAAAACCAAAAGAAGTGACAATACTATGAAACTTTAAATACCATTGTCTAGAAGCTTGCTTAAGGCCATAAATAGACTTTTTAAGTCTACACACAAGATTACCTGAATCATCTGCTGCAAAGCCTTCAGGTTGCACCATATATACTTCTTCATCAAGGTCGCCATTCAGAAAAGCAGTTTTAACATCCATCTGGTGTAACTCCATATCAAAGTGAGCTACAAATACCATGATTACTCTAAAAGAGTCTTTAGAAGAGACTGGCGAAAATGTTGCTTCATAGTCTATTCCCTCTCTCTGAGTAAAACCTTTAGCTACCAATCTGGCTTTAAACTTTTCAATTTTTTCCTTGGAATCCCTTTTAGTCTTGTACACCCATTTGCAACCAATAGGCTTGTGACCTTTAGGCAATTCAACAAGCTCCCAAACACCATTATGTTTCATAGATTGCATCTCATCTGTCATCGCATCCAATCACAATTCTGATTGAGGACAAGAAACGGCATTTGTATATGTGACTGGATCAGTTACACAGCCAATATCATAGTCATGCTCACCTAGATAGACTAAATAGTCTGGTGGTATAGCCGATCTTCTCTGCCTTTCGGATCTCCTTAGTGGAACTACTTCAACTTCATCCTGCACCTGAGGATCTTGATTAACTTTATTAGGAGCTGCATTAACAATAGGATCCTGGATCTCAACAGGCTCAGTTTGTGGCAGGGGATGCTCCACAATCGTCTGTATAGGTAGAGAAAAAGATGCAGTTGTTCCCACCATACTGTTATCCTCAATAGTCTGTGAGTAGCTATTATTTTCGGTCACATCAAATTCCAGAAATTTCGCTATCTGTGATTCCACAATTCTTGTGCCTCCATTAGGATTATAAAAGCGATACCCCTTTGAATGATCAGGATAAGAGACAAAGTAACAACGAGTAGTTTTAGAGTCCAACTTGATTAGCATTGGATTATATAACTTCACTTCTGCAGGACATCCCCAAACCTTAAGATGATTCAAGCTAGGTTTACATCCAGTCTATAACTCAAAAAGAGTCCGGGGAACAGCTTTAGAAGGTACACGATTTAGAATATAAAGCGTAGTTTTCAAAGCTTCACTCCACAGAAAATCAGGTAAATTAGTCCTACTAATCATACTCCTTATCATGTCCATAAGAGTGCGATTTCGCCTTTCGGCCACACCGTTTTGTTCAGGACTACCGGGCATAGTAAATTGTACTACTATCCCAGAATCCTCTAAGTATTTGGCAAACGGCCCTTTAAGCTGTCCAGCATCGCCATGTTTTCCATAATACTCACCACCACGGTCAGATCTGACAATTTTTATGACTTTTCCCAGCTGTTTCTCGACTTCAGTTCGAAAAATCTTGAACTTGTCAAGAGATTCAGACTTTTCCTTAATCAAGTACAAATAACCATATCGGGAATAGTCATCAATAAATGTGATAAAATAAAAATTTCTGCACAGTGTCGCTTTATAGGGTCCACTTATATCCGTATGGATGATCTCTAACAAGTCAGAACTACGAACTGCAGTTTTCTTCTTTATTTTGGTCATCTTACCTCTACAGCAGTTTACGCAAGTCTCTAGGTCACTTTTAAGAGTAGGCAGGATGTCATCCTTTATCAGCATTTCCACTCTTTCCTTAGAGATGTGACCAAGACGTTTATGCCACAATGCATAAGACTATTCCTTAGGTAAAGGTCTTTTGGAAACAACTTTTTCAGCTGTATAAGCGACGTATATATCATTGGGAGTTAAACACAATCTGTACAATCATTGGACATATTGCAGCAACCAATTTTATTCGAATTAAAAAACATAGAAATCATATTATTGCTAATTTCAAAAGAGTAGCCACACATGTCCAAACTTGATATGGAAACTAAGTTCCGTCTAAAGGAAGGTACATAAAGAGTGTTTCTTAACATTAAATTAAAACCAGAATCTAGAATTAAAATAACATCTCCCACGAACTCGACGTCAGCTTTATTGTTGTTTCCCACCGTAAGTTTTGATTCATCCTTATTTGGCTTCCTCCTGTTTATGAATCCCTGTATGGTAAACGCAACATGGTTAGTTGCACCGCTATCTAGCCACCAAGAACTGGATGGGGCTTCTGATAGGTTAGATTCACAAACAAATGCCAAAGAATCATTACCTGCAAGCTTACGTTTAGATAACCAATTTTTATACTTGTTGCAGTTTTTCTTTATATGACCATTTTTTCTATAGAAGTAGCAGAAGTATTCACCATCCTTCTTGAAGGAAGCATTCTTAGGACCCAAATTGTCAGAGGGACCAGCAG
>BCNH02000009.1:21416203-21463586 GCA_001662345.2 Metrosideros polymorpha var. glaberrima
CAAAGAATCATTACCTGCAGGCTTACGTTTAGATAACCAATTTTTATACTTGTTGCAGTTTTTCTTTATATGACCATTTTTTCTACAGAAGTAGCAGAAGTATTCACCATCCTTCTTGAAGGAAGCATTCTTAGGACCCAAATTGTCAGAGGGACCAGCAGCTTGATGAGTTCCTTTATGAGCACGATTAATAGGCTTCTTACCTTTCTTAACACCGGAACTAGAAGCATATAAACCAACAGGCACTTTGTCTTTCTTCAATTTCTCTTTCTCTGCCGACACCCTTGCTATTAAGTCATTAATCGACCAAGTCTGATCTTGAGAATTAAAATTAGTTTTGATAATCCCGAAATCAGACGGAAGGGTGTTCAGGGCTTGATGCATAATGAGATCATTAGAAATAATAAGATCAAGTGCTCGCAATTTTGTCTGCAAGTCTACCATTCTCAAGATGTAATCCCTAACTCCAGCGGAACCATCATACTTCATGTTAAAAAGTACCTGGATATATGTACTCTTCTCAGCTTGAGACGAAACACGGTGCCTTGCATCCAAAGCAGTCATCATCTCTCTGGCAGTGCAGTTGTCTGGCAAACCACTTTTCAAGTGATCTGGAATAGATCGCTTCATAATTAACAGGCAAATTCGATTGCTCCTTACCCAAGCCGCAAAATGCGCTTTCTGAACATCTGTACTTTCAGCAGTAAGGTCTGTTGGCCTGTCCTCATTAAGAGCAATATGGACATCCGCCAGCTCCATTCCAAACAAAAAGTCATCTTTCCACTTCTTATAGTTTGAACCAGTAAGAGCCTCAATCATAATGGAGTTGCCGTTCACAGAAAAGGTGACTAGAACAAACAAACAATGTATACAATTAGCATAATGTGAGTATTCATTTTGAGAGTCACATACATAATCATATAATCACCTTTGGGCAGAAAACATGACATGCAGTTGTATACTCCATTCATGACAGCGGCCATGAGAATATGTTTCAATCTTTGTGAATTCATCACCTTTGGATGTATGAATCACTAGGACCAGTCACTCCTCATGCATGCTGCGCATGAAACCCTCTATGAACCAAAACACAATTACCTCCTTTGGAAGTATGATCACGCAGTAGAACAGGAGACATCCCACAATAATATGAGACCGATATTTCTCAAACCCAATCGAGCGTGCCACTTTGGCAGTCATAACCCAATTGAATTCTTAAAACTCGTTTATACCAGGGATATAAACTTTATATCTCACATTTACCATATACATGCAATTTTAGACTTGAAAATAGGGGCTATTAATCACTAAAATCACATGCCATGCTAATTACATTGTTCAATGCATCGATACATGTTAAACCATATACATGCTATCAATAAATCACACTCTACATAGATTGTATATAATCATACACATGTGAGTTTGTACCTGCACTTCCAAAATCATAGAGAAATACAAAAAATACGTAAAAATACAGTAAAAATACACCATATACAGCATTATTTACGTATTTTATCATTCATAAAAACCTCACACATGAAAAATAAACATACCATCTTGTAGATAATTCCATTACGAGTCCACAGCCGCCAACCACGCTCCAATCGGAGCTCCCACGCGCCCACATGCGCCACCTCAAGGCGAGGCGCGTGGGCCTCACTCGCCCACGTGCATCGCACGCTCCGCGGTCCAATCTGGCCTGATTCCGATCCGACCGGCCCGGTTCTGCTGGCTCCCCGGTCTAACCGTAAACCCGGTTCAGCCGGTCTGACCGGGTGGTCGGCGGGTCGATTCAACGGGTCGGGTCGGATCGGGTCAACGGGTCGGATCGGGGTCGCGGTCAACGGGTTGGATCGGGTCAACGGGTCGCGGATCTGGAGCTGACGTCATCGCTGGCGTCGTCGTGCGTGCGGTGCACGCGCCAGCTGCCCCTGCGTGTGGCCACGCGTGCTCGATACTGGCCAGGAGCTCCGGCCGTGCGTGCGGCGGTCGATGGGGACGCGCCACCCACGATTTTTCTCATCTCGTCGAGGCGAATCCAAATATATAATAAAAATTAAATTTTTACTTATAAAAAATTTCGAAAAGAGGCCAAATCTGTAAGTTCGAGTTCTATGGAGGCTCTGATACCACATGTTAACAGTCGAAAAACGACACCCAAGATCTCCATATCAAGAATCCAGAACACGTACGTTATGAGAAAAAGGATTTACACACCTGATTTGGAATTCATCGTTCTTAATGCGGAATGTCGATAATCCCACCTAAGTCCTTCTCCTCTATTGCCCCCTTGATCACTGACTCAATGAGACTGCCTCTCTCACAGTTTACTTGACGTGAGGAATTATGTGCGCGTTAGGGTTAGAGGAGAGACTTAAGCACTTTATAGAGTTTTAGAGCCAAACTCTCTTATTACGGGCTGGGCTCAACTCGGCCCACACTAGCCAGTCCCATATTAGACTAATTAAGAATATTTATATCTAACTTTATTAGAACAATTAAATTACAATATTAATTAATATAACCCACAATTAGAAAAACTCTTACATGAATTCCATGTGAACCTGAAGACGTGCAGACAATTGATGGGTCATGTATCACTAATGGAAGCAGTTATTGTTAGAAGACAAAGATTGTGGGGTGATTGTTGTGAAAGGTACGACAATCACTCAAGGACGTGGGACAAAGTCGGTGAAAGATGAGGAAGAAAGTATAACCATTAGAAACCGCAAAAAAGCAGTTATTGTTAGAAGACAAAGATTGTGGGGTGATTGTTGTGAAAGGTATGACAATCACTCGAGGATGTGGGACAAAGTCGGTGAAAGATAAGGAAGAAAGTATAACCATTAGAAACCGCAAAAAAGAAGTTATCACAAGACCATTATAAATATCACTAGTCATCTATCAGTAACCCCTCCCCCCGAGGCACAAATCTACTACTTTTCAGAAGATCAACTCGGTGAAAAATATTTCATCGCGAGAGAAATTCCCAGTGAAACACATTCTTGAAGTGATGTTCAGGCGTGTATTGTAGATCATACCACGCGATCGGCCTATGAGGTGCTGCTATTGAGAATTTAGCTATGAGTTTCAACATCCTTGATAGATTATAATCAATCTATTACACATTGGTAAATAATAAAATATCTCATAACTTTAGTAAATTGATGGATGTATTAGAAATACGGTGTTACCATCGATCAGCAGCTTTTGCAACAAGTTACCATCTTGCAACATATTATAGACCTTATTTTATAAAAAAAAACATTGCGCTAAATATATCTTCTGAATTTTTTTGCAATATATTTTTTGGGATTGACTAATAATCATAATAAATTGGGTAAGTGTTCTTCTGTTGAGAAAAATTAGAGTCAATGCTCGAGTTCTTTTTAGCCTTTTAATCTTCTCTTTATGGTGTCAAATCCTTATGGTATGGAATAAACACGTTTAATTTGCCATTGTGAAGTTTATAATAGGAATCAAGGAAAAGAAAGTCTATAAACGGGAATCCTGATATCTAATTACCTATATATCATTCTAAAATAAACGACTAAAAAACAAGCTATTTCATCTTCAAGATTTGAGAGTACGAGATCTTTTAATCAACAATTCCCATTGGCCTATTTCCAAGGAAATTGGAGTAGTTCTTGTTTTGCCATCTCGACTTGACTAATTGTATTCGATTCGGAAACCACCGTATAATCGTCCAAGAGCGAGAATGTAGTTCTCTCTCTCTCCTCACACTCACTTCTAAGATTAGTTTCCACAGAAAAAGTTATATGAAATTAGATGGCTCCTCCTATAACTTTTAGAATTTTAGAACTTTGGATTATATATGGAAAATCAAAATATATATATATTAAAAAAAAAAAACCCATGAGAGAAAAGAAATTCATTAGTCAACGGGCAGTTATCATTTTAGGGAAATTTACATGTAATCAACAATATTATTTTGAAAGACTATAATATCATTTTCTGCAAAAATACTTAATAGGAAGAGTTATAGAAAATGTTCGATTTCCCATGGTTGCTAATTTGCAACATAAATCATTGTGCTTTTTCTTTAGCAAAATTTATGGCATTGATTTTCTATTTATAATTGCTAATTGCAATATCAAATTTACTTAAAAGTCGTGGTTATTTTTTATATTTGGGCACAAAACTCACGGTATCAAATTAGACAAGCATTAACATCCTTGTCTGAAGTAAGATGAGTGAAGAGTATGAGAAGAGTTCTCCTTGTGAAGAGAATGATCAACATTTTGCAAATTAGAAGTGCAAGTGGCATTCGTTACGTACTCTACAATAATATAGTTACATAGATGTAGATAGAAATATAGCTTGTATCCACATATATAAAAATACTCGCCCTTAAAGCAAATTTTTCTTTCTTCGTTATATGATTGTAATAACTTATATAAGTCCATATTGGTAAATGACCAATACATTTAGTATTTATTTGTAAGCATTAGTAGGTAGCCTTTGAAATTAATTTGCAGACTTATAAGTTGATTTCTAACATATAAAGAGAAATGGAATTTGTTTTTTTTAATACTTCACATATACCTGGTTGATGTGGCGGTAGAGATCAATTTACGAGAACTCATACATGTGCTTTAAAATGCAATTTACAGATTAGCAAATCCATCAAAAGCCGGAGATGGTTTAGAGCCCCCCAGTCGAAAGTTCGAATCCTTTAGTTGCTCTTGCTCTTCAATCTAATGAAATGCTTTGTTCAACCTAAGTGTCAGGCCATAGGGATCAATCCGACTCCGCTTCAACTCGCTTCCGGCTGTGCAACAGTCAGGATTGATCAACTCGAGCATTTTAACTTATTATTTCTTTTTGTGGGGGTACGAAACTACTACAAAAATGCCTAGTGGAGTCGCACCGGGAGTCGCCCCTTTCCATCCTCTGTATTTTTCAAAGAAAAGGGCCGGTGGCAGATTCTCAAAAGTTGGCTACCACATCACTTGACCCTCACATTAAACATAGGCTTCTTACTCAAGGACTACTATTGTCTGAATTGTCGAAAAAAACAATCGTAAGGTTCTATGAAACAAGTCTGAAACTGATTAGAAAAATCAAAGCCTCACTAGATATGGATCTTAACTATTATTGATTCAGAGTTCAGACCGATTTCAAACCATTTTTAATAAAAGAGGGGGGAAGAACATCAACCAAAGATTAAAGAAGGGGATTGGGAGAGTTCAGCTAAGAGAACTGCCGCCTCCCTGCCAGGCTGCCGTCTCCAGTGACCATCCCCCACCACCATTATCACAGTGATCTGGAGGCAGGGAAGGAACCAAATGATGGTCCCCTCCCCCGATAAAACCTTCAAGTATCCAATAGGACCAATACTTCATGCACTTATGCATCCATAGTCGAAATTATGCACCAATAAATATCAGCTCAGACAATGATTCAAGTCCCGATAACATTTCTAAGGTACACTACCAGTGAATGATGGCCCCAATGGTGACTCAACCAAGAGATACTAATATTATAAAAAAAAAGAGGTACTAACATAAACATCGTTGAGAAAATATAACCAAGTCAATCATTGGCGCCAACAAATCTGATTACAAAGTAATAATGATGTAATTACATAGGGGTTTCAAATAGTTGAAGCTAAAAATTTAAGTATGTTGTAATTCAGCCAAACAAGAAAAGGAATTGTAAATTAAAAGTCATTTATGGCGGAAATTCCATTTTGACGGATAAACTAAATATGCCACACCATTTCTAGAAGAGCAGTGCAACAAAAATTATACGACTTTTTCAGAGTCTTACTCAGACTGGCAAACTATAAATATACCCTGCATGCGTCAGTCCAATGAGAACTGTCAAGTTTTAATGGAATATAACATATAGACAAAAGACTTCGGTGACATAAGTACTGCCTATATATATGTGCATCCTGATACACCCACACCTCAAAAGTTGCCACGCAGTACTGTCGTAGAGTAATGAACTTGAAAATTGTTTCATCATATGCAAAATTCAGATAATAATTGATCGAGAACTTTGAAATGTTTACAAATAAGCCACAGCTAAAAAATAACTTCATTATCACAGATTCTACCAACACGTCACAGAGAAAAAAGAAAGGCCCTTGAGTTTCTCGTTTACCTGAGCTTTTATTTGACAGAAAACCAGAAAGAAAACGCCACATACTCTGAAAACCAAGCTTCTCATCCTCCAAATGAACCCTCATCTGCATAAGATCAATTGTTCATCAGATTAAAATTCTGCTTTGTTCGTTGAAAGAAAAAATAATAACAAGATGACATCATATGATAATATCCCGAGAATTATACAGTTGCCCCTGCTTACTAGAAGTTGGCTTGGGAATTTTCTCTTCCCCTTTCTTACCCCAAAAAAGCAGGGGCACCTGAACAACTTAATACAGGTCTCTAAATTTAATAGGAACAAATTGAACTCAATATTGATTCAGCCCACATACACAAGCTTTGACAAGATATAGCTAATAAGTTCTACTCTTGTTATATGTCTTTTGTCATTACTCATACTCACATAACATCTCCCAAAAATGTGAAATCAACCCGTTTGAATTTAAGGCGAAATTATTACGAATCCCATCAACCACAGATGTATTTTATGTAAACTAGATCTGAATCGAACCATAACAACAGATGAAGATGAAGAAGCAAAAGCTAATGACAAAGCTAACTGGGTTTCCACAAAGTCAAACTAAGAAATGCCCTGATATGTCAGAAAAGTCCCTAGGCTCCAATTGAGCTTTAAATGTCGTTTGGAAGAATAAACACCATAGTAAACAACAATTCAGCCAGATAGATCTCAAAAACTTCTGTGCCCATGGATTTTGGGGAAACTACTTCGTGAGCTTCCGGTACATGACTCAAAAATCAAGACAGCAAATAAAGAGGGTCTGGCGTTGAATATCAAATAGGATGAAAGGGATACACCACACATTAAGTGGAATAATTTCGCTATAAACTGTGGACAAGCAATTTCATAAACAGTGCACCGTGTTTTGCTCTTTCACAATCCCTTCGGTGACATAATATCAAAACTAACAAACAGTGGCCACTAAAAAGACTGGTCTAACCATTAACTAATGTCCCTTTCCAAGTAAAACCGCTTTCCACGTTATGAAGTAAAAAATGTCGTTCCAAAAAAGTTTCCACTAAAGTGTTATATGTATGATGAAAAGTATAAAAAACCATTTGAGAAATTTTCAACTCTTAAAAATTTTTAAGAGTAGTCATCAAACAATTATGATATAAAGTGGCGGGTAGACGAAGGTGGTGGCACCACAGTAACATTGTTGAATTCACAGTAATGTCAGCCCTTTGATTAAGGGGGGTGATCCCAACTACCATGTTGACGCCAATAGGGTGGTCAATAGGGGTGGTGGCAGATGGGAACACAAGCAGGCAGTGGGAACGGCAGCAGACATGACTATTAGATGGCCATGGAGGCTGATGCCATTAACTGTGGGCTTACTCACTCGGCAGCCATCCCAAAGGATGATCAAATAAAGCGTTAGTAGGAGACAGTTTGCAACCAATCAGATCATCAAGTAAAATCAATGACCATGATGTTTCTAGATTACATATTAAAAAGAAGATGCTTTTTCGAAACTATACAATGTGATTCCACAGTTTGAAATTGTCAAATATTGGTCAATTTTCTAAAACAGGCTAGACACCAGAAAATAAGAAAACATTTTGCTTTAGCTTTTTTCCAAAAAACATACAAGCCCTTTGCTTGGTGCAAAATAACATAAGCTTCATCAGTGACTAAAATGAACATAAAAGGGTCGCAACAATACATGGTCTAGATCTCCATCATCCTAGGATGACCACGCTAGTGGAATAATTCTATCATGTGTCAAAATTAGGGACACTTGGTTTTTTACCTTAAAGTTTGGTTTAGACATCAGTCTTCCTTATATCGTCATGGTGTGCTAGAGCAATAAGGATCACTCTCTTGTAAATACTTGTTTTTGGGTTAGCACGCCATGGTTCTCTAACAAAATTTTACCACGAAAAAGTATTGTACCATTAGTTAAAGGTTTATACATTAAGACATGGATAGTTTTCTATGCAAAGCATGTGTTCATAACCCATGGCAATCAAACTGGAATAGAGACTGAAAGGAAGCTTGAGTGTTGCCAGTTACATATTGGATCAGCGTTGCAATTTACTAAGCCACTCAACCAAAAATTGAGTAAAAATGCACTAATTAAGCAAGAAAAAGGAGAAGACACACAACAAAGCACATGCACAAACACACATTGGTACATGATGCAGATATTTGCAATCAATGTTCAATCTTGCCCCAAGCATTAGCATTTGAATCTTTTGAACTACACATAAGACTAAATCAGGAACCTAATTAAGATGTTTGTTGAAGAAAGGAATAGAATGGAAAATATAGAGCCAATATAACTCAAGTAAGGGTTCCGGGTTAATTATTTGGTGGATTGGAGGATGTCTGGATAAATTTGGCTCATTATTTTTCCCCACTACTGATGAAAAATATCCGACAACACGGCACACAATCACTAAGATTCGAGAACTGAAGGAACATTCATTACTTGGAATCCTAGCCAGGGACTATTACAGAAGCGAAAACCATTGCCACAATAAAGGGACTACTTTTGCAGCCCAAGTGACAAAAATTCAGTAAAAAGGAGGAGGGCAAACAAATGAAGAACCAGTGAGTTAGTTCATCAAGAATGCCATAAAAGCAGGTTTGCCCAACCCGTCTACCTTCACTACCCAATATCAACATCATGCGCAGCACCGAAAAAGCTAGCACGAGGATGACTGCCAGAGGACCGGAGGGGGTGGACAAAGAACGCTTCATTCGATAACAATGACATCGATATTGAACAGGGCAATTTCGTTTCGTTTTCCTATAAACAAGAAGAGCACGTGTAAAGGTAAATCCTTTAGTATCGGCGAAGAAACCCCAAAATCCCATTTGAAACCGCATTTGGAATTGACCTGAGGACAGGCCGCATCCTCAATTACCGGCATCGCAGGGGGCAAGAGACGGGCGATTAGGTTGAATCAGGTTCCTCAAAATCACCAAAAACCCTAGAAGGCGGAGAAAAAGACGGGATCTGCGGGGAAAAGGAAGAAGAAGGGGGCGAACCAGTGAGAGGTGGAAGAGGTGGGAGGATGGGGCTTGTAGAGCTTGTCGTAGACTTGCTCGCCGACGAGGTAGATGCCAAAAGCGACGAGAGCGATGCCGAGGCCAGGAGTGGCGTGGCGGAGCTGATTGGTGAGCATCGGGTGCTTCCGCCACTCGTCCCTCCTCCTGAAGAACTCTCCCGTCGGTCCCAGCGGTTTCGCCATCACTTTACTCCTTTCTCTGATTCTGCTGCTCCTCTCGCCCAAAAGCCAAATGCGTCTCTCTCCCTCTCCGATGACAAAACCCTGTTACTGTTAGTAGCAAATGCAAATGCCTTTTCATATTTTTATTGTTTTTAAATGCTCTTTATTTGTTTATTCGTGTGTTTTTAGGGGCAGGGGTAAATTTATCAAAACATACATTTTATTTTCAGAATTATTCGATTTGAGCAGAGTGATTAAGAGGGATGGCAGTGATTTGGAATATGACTGGAGATACAATGAAATGAAATTTGGTGTAAGAGAAAAGATTGGAAAAAAATCTAAATTATATTTTTATGATTGTTTTATTCTTAATATTAGTAAATACAAAACAGTTTAAACAATATATTATGACCGTATCGATATGCAATATTCTCAGATTTTCTCATATTAACTATGGAGAAAATTCTAACAAGAAGTCTTTCGATATATATAATGACTTCCTTTTGCAATGAGTTGGGAGGATAATGTTAGTGATGTGAAAGTAGTGAATCTGCGTGAGGTGCTTTTGCCCCCCTCTAGTGTCTCTAGTATCTGTTATTAGATTATGTTGTCTAGAAAATAGATGATTAAGTATGCATTATTCTCGCTTGATCTTTTATTAAAAAAACACATAATGAAAACAAGTTGAAAAGTTCGAAACAAAAAAAACAAGTACAAATTAATATGTGATACAGGCATACAACTACCCCAAATTTTGTACATGAAGCCATCATGTCCGTGATTTTAAGAGTATTTGGATGTAGTTTCAGAGTCTGGTACTCGAGAGACAACAGAGACCATTCTTGACTTAAATCGCTGGAGTAGCTTCATCAACAATGTCCTCTGCTTGCTTGGCCACATGAAAGCTTTCCGATGATTGCGTGGCCATTCTGTGCGAATGTGAAGCAGTTGCTCCTCCAGGTGTATCAGGTTGGCCACTATTCCCTTTCTTACGAACCCAATCCATTAGAAATGGTCCGACGTGCTCACCAACCTTGTACGTACTTCCCATCTAATTCATACATGCAGAGAAGTAGCTTGTCAGCTTTACACAAAAGCCTCATATGGCTTTAGATATTGGAGATACCTAGCTAATGCATTTCTAGCTACACAACAACATGTCGCGATAATCATACAAATTGCTGACCTGAGTGACTAGAGCGTACAGAGGCAGGGTACTGTAGCTGCAGAGGACTTGAACAATAACTCTAAAAAAGCGAGCAGTCCAATCCCAATTGGAATGCCAGTAAATACCGATGTTCAGAGTTAGGGGAAAAAAAAGAAAAATTTAACGAAGGGAGATAAGGAGGAGCTACTAGTTTCTGCATTTTACCCCATTATGAGTCTTGGGATGATGAAACCAATCTTTTCCATAATGCATGAGTGGAGTCCGTAAGTGCTCTGGTAAGAAAGCGCAGGTTTGTTTTCAGTAGACTGTTCATGATCATCAACAACTTTTACGCGAGTAGGATTTGTTTATTTACCCATATCCAGAAGAAAAAGGCAATCTCAAAAGAATTTTGAAACAAAATGAAGTGAATCAGGTGAAGAATGATGCTGGGGCGACCAAACCAAAAGTGTTCATTAGACGGCTTCACTTCAGCGGCTTCATGATCCTCTCTACTGTCCAACTCCTGAGCTAAGCGAGTTATTATATGCTCCAATTTAGCTCCAACAAGGAGCAAAAGCTGCAGTTCAATTCAACCATTCATATTTGCCTAGTCATTGCCATCAACTTCGAACCTCAAACTGAAACCTCTGGGATTAGGAAAGATTGCCAATTCACTTACGACTAATGGTAGAAACGACATCCAAAAGTATGTGTTCCATCCTGCACCAATTTGGGAAAACAAGAGCCTTGGGCAGTTGAAATAAAAAGTATATATGCGAGAGAGCGTGGTGGGTTGCTGGGAGATTACCTTCCACATTTAGAAGCAAAAAGAGGACGACGAATAGCCAAAAGAACCAGCTGCACCGGGTAAACTGTGAGTTGCCCGGCGATATTAAAATTTCATAGTTAAATTGGAGAGAGTGAAACAATGTCAGAGGGATTACCCTATGCCGACTATCTTTCTAAAATCAACTTCAAGGGTTCGCATCATGTACTTGTGAAAATCAAAATTAGGATGTGCAGGGCAATGGGTCTGTACACATACAAATGTGTACATCAATAATCATAAAGCATGATCATCGACCCTACTGACCCAATATCCAGATATAAATAGATATCAACCGCTATGTATTCTCACCATGATAAATCCTTGTCGCAGAGCAATATAGTCTGACTTGGTGACAGAACCATAGAATTGTTTCATAAAAGAAATCTGCAATGCGAAAATGGCATCGCGGAAACAACAATGAGGTAATCAAGTAGTGAAATATCATGTGTACGCCGGGTTAGATCCTACAATGGCCTCTTTCCATTTGTAAGGTATGCCATATGCCACAACATAATGTGCATCAGCGTATGAGTTCAGCAAGACTTACCATCCAGCTCACAACAGCTGCTTTCCTCCAATATCCACTCGCACGTTGTCTGAAGATCTTGCGATGAGATGCTACTTCGTGTTCAGTGTGCATTCTTGCTGATATACATCATGTATATACATGCTAAGAAACCATTTATTGACAGTCTCTTGTAGTAGTAGCAAGTGGATTCAGATTCTATGTCACTCATAAATTACTCAAAGTTAGCGAAAGAGTGAGCAGCATCTGGTTTGTAGCTTATTGTAAAGAACTCATCATCATACATAAGTGGTTATGCCAGGCCCAGAAAATGAATTGCTTGCATGCCTTGTGAGCTAGCAATTTGTGTTTGCTATCATGATTGTATCAACTATTCGTGCCAGTTCTAAAAAGTTCAATATAATTATGTAAAATTTTTCATTGAATATGAATGAAAACGTGTCACTTCAAGTAAATTTCGAGATAAGTCGTATCGTGTTAAGTTAGATTTAGATTTCTCTCAATATATGCATGTCCAGGTTGACTTGTGGTGGGCCCGTGATCACACACACAGACATACATACGGGATGTTATTGCAACTTCTACCACTTTTATATCTTGGTGTGTATGGAAGGCTATAGAATACCTTTTCCATTCTGGGGAGTGCCTCTCAGAAGTGAGTTTTCCCAAATTTTCCACTGACGTATCTGCATAACGCAAGAAGGGATGGCTGTGATGTAAGGAAACTGTTGCAGAAGCATCGGAGAGCCGACATTATGCACGTTGTGAAAATGAAAATTACCCTTGCTCCGCCAAGAACCATAGTAGTCACACAAAAGATGACATGAACAACTGCCAGAACAAAGACGAATATGTGAAGTTGATGTAACGCCTCGATCGACAACAGTGGAACCTGTCCCTGAACACATTGTGAGGCATAGTCGATATTGGTATTTGCTGCACGACAATTAAAGATTTTCCAACTGAGGTGCTCAATTAAAGTATCAATGGTATTTAAGAGAAGTCATCCCTTTTCCGTAACAGCATACCTTACGTGCACAGTTCTCTACACTAGGATCCGTTGATAAAAGTCTTCTCCCATTGTTTCTTGTTTGTAGAAGAAGTTCTCCATGAGTGCCGATCTCCGAAGCTTGCTTCTTGCATGGGTGCATGTGCGAGGCCAGATGTTCAGGGATGCATATTCGACTTAGTATGGCTTGAAAAGCAGTTAACAGAAACGAAATGAACCCTAAGAGCATCAATTCTGGACAGAATGTGAAAAACAGTGCATGTCAGATCTAACGTGTATGTTGGATGATTTTACTAACTATATGATGACATTTTGATATTCACAAGGATGTCAAATCTTTTATGACCAGGAAGAATGTGGTAGGGATGCAGAGCACGGTAGGCAATGGGAATCAATGGTTGAAAATGAATGGACCTTCTTTTAATTTTTGTAGGGCCTCAAACAAGGCGTCTTGCTTCTTGCGCTTTAAGAACTGCAGCATCATCCAGTTCGATTTTAGAAGATACAAATGAAATTGCACTCTAAAATCACGAATATCATCAGAAACACGTAATGTGCATAACTGACCTTGCCAAGCCGGTGAAGGGCTCGTTCAGCGCAAAGAGAGAGAAAAACAATGATGAAGCATACACCCGCAACTATCCACGTAGGCGTGTATTCCAAAGATCCCGACTCATGCTCCATCGCCACCACCAACACCGCCCCCGCGGCTAAGTTGGTTCAGAAGTAAGCCCGGAGTCTTTGCGGACCTTGTAAGCTTTGAGCTGAAATATATGTTGGAGGCAAAGCTACGCACAAAAGCCACCCGCGAGAATATAACGTTCAACAAGCCAAGAAAAGCACAAACCAATCCATGTGAGATTATTCTGTTTTCTCCTTTCCGCAAATCTTCTCAAAGGCTCGCTCTTTACTCATACAAAGTGGATTTTGAGACATCTGTTATGATTCAAAATATCTATATATCTATCTGTATGTCTCTATTCGTAAAATTCACTTTTGCACA
Source organism: Metrosideros polymorpha var. glaberrima (assembly GCA_001662345.2). NCBI lineage: Eukaryota > Viridiplantae > Streptophyta > Magnoliopsida > Myrtales > Myrtaceae > Metrosideros > Metrosideros polymorpha. The sequence continues at coordinate 21,430,056 of BCNH02000009.1, forward strand.
ATATGTGTATTCAATGTGAATGGGATTAGGAGGCAACTCTTTTCTCTTTCTCCACGAAAAGTTTAGTAAAAAAATAAAAATAAAATATCATCATAGTTATCAATCTTGCATTTATCTTATAATATTTGGAGTGATCAACTCCATTAGAATGAGCAAATATTCATACTACAAATTTAAAGTAAAAATAACTCTATTATGCCGATATGTTATCTTATAGAATGAGGAGAAGAAATCTATAAATATATCTATATTATACTAGAGAGAGAAAAAAAAATTGACTTTGTCCCTTGCAATAAACATACAAAAGAATACCCTGACACTATCCAAAACAATATATCAAAATAGAAGAATATCTATAACTATAAAAATCAACTATACTATGCACAGTTTGTTATGTGATCAATAAAATATCTATAATTGTGAACCTGAACCGATACTATAACATAATGAATTACATTACTTTGATTCCATATAAAACAAGATATAGAAAAATTCAAGATTGGTATAAATGCTACTTAAAAATGACGAGTGCTTTAAAGAAAAATGACCAATCAATATGTCAATTAAATAAGAAAAAGGGTCCATGATCTATTCAATTTTAGTGGAACATTATATATATATAGGATAGTTTGTAAGGGCATATAGTACATTTATATATAAGAAAAATAAACCCATTAATCTTTAATAATCTGTCAAATTGATTTATATGGTTTTAGCACAAAATATGCTTCTGTTTATTAAATATCATGGTCATTGCCAAAGTTAGTTCTAAAAATACTATATTTTGCTAGAGTATAGAAAGATTTTCAGTAAACATGAATTTGCAATAAACATTGAAATATAAAGCCCATGCGTAGCAAGGGCAAGTTCACCAGTTTACTTTTCTAAACCACACACTCGATGGCATTTAGAAAATATACGGATACGATAACTCTTTATGGAGAGAAATAATTAAAAAGATGGTAGGATTACGTAATTGATCCTCCTTTGGTTGAAATTACTTAGATAGGAAACTTCTCCAATTGATTTAGGTGATGGCGTCTAGATGGCAGCTCACTTTATACGGAATGCAGCAAAAACAATTCTTTCAATGAGGAGAAGGCATCTCGAGCTGTATAGAGCATTAAGTGTCAAGCTTCTGGGCAATATATCTAAAGATATTAGTGCATACTGCGAAGTGATCTTTCTTGATCTGAAAGTAAGTGAAGGCAAATTGGTTCTGAAACAGGACACACACACACTGCCTCGAGCTTTTGAGCTTTCATGGGAAAACGGGAAGTGAATTTACAGATTTGATACTCAGAACGACGATTTGAGCAGCGGCAGAGGCGGTGGCGGCGGCAGAAGTGAAGCTTTGGGTGGAGGGAATGTTCTTCGGTGCAAGAAAGAAGTAAAAAAAGAAAAGAGAAGGAAGTGAAGAAGAAAAGTGGGAAAGAGGTGAGCGTGAGAAATGGAAAAGGGAAGAATCAATTTTAAAAATAATCACTTCTGGCCATGAGAATTAATTCTTTACCAAACGCATTTCTTATTCAGAAGTAGAAAATTATTTTAGAAGTAATTCTTTACCAAACGCATTTCTGCTCTAGAATTACTTCTAGAGTAGAATTAAAAATTCTGAATGATTATCAAACGCACCTTAAGCAGTTATGACTCAAAATGAATATTTTATAGTGAGTATGGAACCTTGTGCTAACGTTCAAAAGAGGTAGCCGTGCTAGTTGCCTTTCTACCCTTTTATCGGTAAAAAAAATTAAGTCAATGAAGGACAACTCGTGGATTGGAGTTAAAAGATGTCGGCCTAAAAAATTTCAAAGAGGATAGAGACTCCAATAGTAGATAAGTCATGAGGTTTGTTTTAGTCTATTCTCCTAAAAAGTGGTGTATTAAGATACATGGACTATGGAATATAGATTCAACATTTGATGTAAATCTTAAAAATAGGGTTGCAGTCAAGACATGAGTATAACGAAAAAAAGTTAGTGACAATAACAAAATAAAAGTTTCAAAAGTAAAATATAACATTTTATAGTTTGGATTTAATGTCCGTCATCTTAAATTTCATGAGGTAATGTATAAATTTTCCCTTGATTTCTTCATTCAACTTAGACTGCTTACCTGGATTTTAAGGTGGGTTGGGTGGTTTTGGAATTGAGTTACAAATTATCATCCCCGAGTAAAGCCAACATAAGATATTATTATATCATCTATTTGAGATTATTCGATCAATTTTTATGTCTTAATATGTGAACAAGAGGAACATGAAGCTGTAATTTTTTTTCATAAAAGCGAGGAGATGCCAAAGTTTTAAGAATTTGTATTGAGATAAAATTAGCAAAAGGATATATCCCCTAAACACTTGAAAGGAAATTCCTTTTAAAGAAGCCGCTTCCTGTTTTCGATTAGCAAAAAAGAAAAAGGAAAAGGAAAAAAAAGACGCACATTAATTCTGACAGACAATGAACCCTAGTAGACAGCCCCCCCAAAAAATAAAAACAGTCGGATTTGATGAATTCGCGGGGCTACTCGCAGGAATAGCAAGAGCAAGCAACAGCATTTCTCAGCAGAGCGAGAGCGCGGGGGATTCAATTCAATGGAGGGAATACCGCACCCAATTCCAAGGACGGTGGAGGAGGTCTTCAGCGATTTCAAGGGCCGACGCGCCGGCCTTATCAAGGCTCTCACCACTGGTTTTCCATCCCAATCCATCTAATTCTTCGGTTTTCCTTTGAGTTTCATTGCCCTTTCCCGATGCATTTCCCTCTTCTTCCGTCTCTTTCTTGCAGACGTTGAGAAGTTCTACCAGCAGTGCGACCCCGGTATGTCCCTTCCTATCCTATCCAATCCTATCCATGCTGAGTTTGGATATCTTGATTCTTCCAAAGTCTTCACATTGGTCACCCTCATTTCGCTTCCGAGCCGAAGCAGACGAGCTTCTAGCGAACTAGCACCCTCTACCAGCTTGTCGATTGTTGTCGTTTAGTTTTTTTCCCACCTTTTCATCTTTTACCACTACTTGTCAACCTGATTTATTGCTTATCAAGTTCACCCTTGAATCTTTTTATTGTACCGAATATGCACCTTTGTATTGACATGACACCCGGGTGAGTGGAGATTCCTGGTTTGAAGAGTTGCATTTTTTTGCTGTCAGAGAAGGAGAATCTCTGCCTGTATGGATTTCCAAACGAGACCTGGGAAGTTAATTTACCCGTGGAGGAGGTTCCCCCTGAGCTCCCCGAGCCTGCTTTAGGAATCAATTTTGCAAGGGATGGAATGCAAGAGAAGGACTGGTTGTCACTGGTCGCCGTGCACAGTGATTCATGGTTACTTGCCGTTGCTTTCTATTTCGGTGCACGGTTTGGTTTTGGTAAAAACGAAAGGTATGAAGAGCTATTCTCTTCAAGCAAAGTTATTATTAAGCCTTTTTTTTTTTTTAGAATCAACTTCCATGTTCGCTTCCCCATCTAACTTTTTTCTTTGTAACCTCTAAAATTATGATAGTTCTAGAATCTCATAGACCTGCCTGAATATTGTTGTGTTAGTCCAGCCTAATGAATTGCTCATTCTTGGTTTTCCCCCTACGCACAGCATGTTGTAATTGTGAAGGATCAACATATATACCAATAGATGAATTCTTACATCAGTATATTTAAGACTTTTGAAGGAGTCTCCCTATGAGGTTTCACTTGCTTCTTGGCCAGACAATTGATCAGAGATTAGGACTAGAATTATACAAGATTGCCTTTTTGGTGTAGTGGACTGTACTCCTGAATGGTATCTGTAATCATTAAGCTTAGAGTTTTCATAAAAGATAATTGCCATTAGTCCTTAAAATTAATTTCTTAAGTTTCATTATGAGGGTTTTCCAAGATCTTAGTCCTTGAAATGAATTGCGTAAGTTTTAAGTGAAAGAACTGCTGAGAGATAAATAATTTTCTGCAACAGGTAGGATTATGTGATCCATTTACAATGATGCAATGTATGGACATAACTATATTGTTCAAATAAATGAACTTTCTTTCTTTTATCCTTTCTTCGAATGATAATAATTCAACCGAATCTTAATCTGACCCTAGTTTCTTGGGGATAGAGAAACAACTTGTTGTGTGATGTATTTGTGAAGTCCCATCTTGCTTGTTAATGTTAGTTACTCCTTTTGGGTCTTATGGCTGCCGTGAGTTAAGTCTGCTGTTACTAGTATCACCAGAACCATAAGCGGGCATGCTAAAAACCACAGGGATTTTCATCCCTAAGATTGATTTTAACAGGCTTTTCAGAAGGGAGAGATTAGTTGGAGGCTAAATATTTGAACAAGTATGAGATGGGAAGATGGGACTTTTCATAGAACAGATAATGGTCAAAAGAGGGTGAAATAGAGTCCTGCTAATCTACTTGTACTTTTGAGCATATAAATGGGCGAAACATGTTTGGACGTCAAAGGATGTTAGGTCCATATTTTGCTGAGGCGGCTTTAAAGACAAGGAGCATTGCCCCATCTTAGTTCGCAATTAGGATCTTATAAAAGTTTGTGACATAGAAGCAAATTGTACTTTATGTCGTTCAGAAAATTAGATTCCCATTAATCTGTAATGTGAAAATGACACTTCTGAAACTTGTATAGTGGTTTTCCTGTTTTATCCTGCTCTTCCTTTTGAATACATATTCGATGTTCTTTAGTTTGTATTTAGCATTATCTTATTTTTTGTTGCTATCAGTGTTTAAGAGTCTCAAGGTCATGAAGGCATTGACCGGTCGTTCGTCTGGCGTCCAAAATATATTGCATTTTATTTTAAAGCTTTTGTTTACTCTCTGACTGTCCTCTGACCCCTTCTTCTTGTATCAGTTTTAGACTCCTCCCTAGGCTGGTTTATTCTTGTGGTGTTAGAGCTAAGGATTAGAACCTGGCGAAGTCTTTTTCCCCTTTTGGACAATTTAAGTGATTAAAGAGAGTCAAAGACTGGTTGACTTTAAGCTTTCAAAGAAACTACAGAATGGTTCAGGTTGTCTTTTCATTTGGATAAAAGAGGGAATCTTAACATCAAAACAACTGTATGGTACCATGTAAGGACCGACAGAATGTTTGAGGATGTGATAGGTCCATGATAGATTGATGGAAAGTACAAAACTTTGATATCTTTTAGCCAAAATAAATTTGATTACATCAGATGGTGTGTGCTATGTGTAAGTGGAGGTAGTTCTTCTGATTTGCAAGTGCAATTTTTCAGCTATCATTTTCTGTATCTCTCAGTCAGTTACTTTAGTCTTAATGCATAACGAGTTTTGTGGCCAGTTGGCATTTATGGGCTGATGGTGTTTAGGTATGTATGTGGTATGAGTGAAAGCTAGAGAAGCAACTCGATAAAAACCGTGCTTATTGACTCTCATTCCATAAAGGAAATATATATTGAAGTTCTTGTAAGAACTGTCTGCAAGGATTAGTTTATGTTATGCATTTTGCCAGCGACAGAATGAGTAGTTCAGAATAATTTGATTTTTCTCTCCGTTTGTTTTCTTTAGTTGAACTTCTGATATTACTGGATCTTCTGGACACTGTCATAATGCTAGGGAGGGGCATGTGTTTAATCTTCTTCCTTATTCTGTTTTTATCCTTTTGTGCCATTGCTGTCATGTTAATGGGGTTGGTCATTACAGAAGACCTTGTTTAGCTATGTAGCTTTTGCAATGATGATGCAATGTATTGCTGTGAGGATACTACCAAGCTTCTTGATGCAAGGAACATAGCACTCTTTTAATTTAGTAGAGATTGCACTTTGTCATGTCATCTTTTTTATGTTTGTGTTGGTATTGTCTGTCATTTCTCCTCAATGGTAAGATAGCTCAAATAAAGACTATTGTGATGATAATCTAGTCTCAATTTTTCCTACGCAGATTTTGGTCCCTTGGTTTCTTGGTAGGGTGGGTTACCCATCGTTATCAAGTCAGGCCTATTCTAATTTCATGAGAAATCTAAAGTTGCAGTTACTGCTGATACAATAATTTCTTTAAGTGACACTTTTCTATTTTACTGTTTTTCAAACGTATAGAAGGAACTAGCTGAAGTAATCAGTGGCAGTTTGAGTTAAATGGAAGCAGAACTTCTCCAGGCAAGATCCTACCATTGTCCACCTTAGATCCTTCATAATATCCCCTATTGGTCAACTTGGTCAAATTCCCCATGTTTATTGGTGAACGTGGATAGGAAGTGTTTGCGTAGAACATTGTAATGAGTCAAATGAAGGTGGAACAACTAGCTGTGTTCTGCATTTTAGAGCTCAGAAAATAGTTGATAACTTGCATTATAGTCGATATAGCTTGTTCTGATTTTGGAGGGTCGAATTTTACAGAAAGAGGCTTTTCCAGATGATAAATGATCTCCCAACCATATTTGAAGTTGTGACGGGAAATGTTCAGCAATCAAAGGAACAATCTGCTAATCAAAACAGCAAAAGCAAATCTAATACAAAGATGGTAAGAAGTTTCAGTTTCGACATGATATTATTTGCAGATGTACTTTTGCCCCCCTTTGGTTCGTGCATAGTTATTCCTTGCTGATCATGCATGGATGTTGCTTTCAAACCTCTCTCCCTGCAGTCTGAGCCACAACCCAAGGGAGTGAAGATGTCTCCACCACCTAAACAGGAGGAGGAAAGTGGGGAAGAAGAAGAAGATGATGAGCAGGGTGCCACCTGTGGGGCATGTGGGGATAGCTATGCAAACGATGAATTCTGGATTTGCTGTGACATCTGTGAGAGATGGTTCCATGGAAAATGTGTAAAAATTACTCCAGCAAAGGCAGAGCATATAAAGCAGTACAAATGCCCCAGTTGCAGTAGCAAGAGGGCTAGAGTCTGAACCATGTTCAGAAATTGGACATAGATCAATCAAGGAAGCTAGACAAGATCAAAAAAATTTCTCTTTGCAGTTTAATTTGGGCACTGTAGTTGGGAACTGCTATTGCAACAATGGGACTTAAGCTACACTCTTCTTCTATCCAATTTTCTCAGGGATTATGTTTAAAGTCGTTGCTGACAATTAGAATGCCTTATATGTATATTATTATTTGTGCAGTCTCATTTGTTGCAAAAATTCTATGCCTGAAGGCGATTGTGCACCTTTAGTTAAGTGAAGGTTCTTCGTTGGGATGTAACAGAATGTTCAGTTGATTAAATAGAGTGACCCTCTTATAGTGGAATACTATGCTGACTTTGAGTTGGGAACAGTCGTAAAAGAATGAGGATGATGAGTGCTCGATCACACGCTTTAATTTTCAGATGCTGAATTCGAAACTATTCCTGCTGAAATGGTCAGACTTCCAACGTACGGTCAGAAATTCATGGTGGATATTTTAGCTTTCATTTCAATGGATGAGTGCTACCAGACCTGCTGCCTTCAAAAGTAGGGGCTTCAATCTGCATATGAAATGCAGGTGACTGTCTGGAAATCTACCAATAATCCTTGCAAGAACATTGGCCTTCCACGAAATGGTGGAATCTGTTGTTGTCCCGTACTATTATCTCCCTGCCCTCCAATTTAGAGATTGTTTTGATCGCTGTATGACAGTCCCAACATACTCTCATGTTCTTCATCACCCTGATCGCTTCCCCAGCTTCACTAACAATAAGAGCAAAGCAAACGGCGAGCTTCTCACTGTGAACCCCCACCATCTCTTCTCTGTCCTCTTCCACCACGTCCCTCAGAACACAGCTTCCATCCGCCACATATCCGCTCCTTTGCATCCTCCTCCGCAAGTTGGCCAACAGACGGTAGATCTCACTGCATCTTTCGTGCGATCTGTCCCCCGCAATGAACTTATGCACCTCGCCCTCATGCTCCACCCAGCTCCATCCAGTTGCCTTCATCACCCCCCTCTTCCGCATCATCCGCCTGACCATATCAACATCCTCCCACCTGCCTCCCTGTGCGTATATGTTCGACAACAAGACATAGTTCCCTGAATTGTTTGGCTCGATTTCAAAAAGCCCGTAAGCAGCCATCTCTGCCACATCGGTCCTCCTGTGAATGCGGCAAGCATTCAAGAGTGATCCATACACTCCTGCATGTGGCTTCATCGGCATGATCTGAATCAATCTCATTGCCTCCTCGAGCTCACCCGCACGACCTAACAAGTCGACCATGCACGCGTAGTGATCGCTTGATGGAGCTTTGATCGTTTCGAACAATTGGCAACCTTCTTGTAGTAACCCCCCATGGCTGCACGCCGTCAGGATGCCTACGTAGGTTACGTGGTCCCGGTCAATGCCTTCCTCTTTCATCTTTGACATCAGTTCCAAGGCTTCCCTTCCACGACCATGGGCGGCCAAACCCGAGATCAAGGTGTTGTAGGAAACCACATCTTTCCTTTCCATTACCTGGAAGATTCGCTGGGCATCTTTGATGCTCCCACATTTAGAGTACATGAAAATCAAGGAATTGTACCCTGAAGTGCCAAGCCTAATCTGATTTTTCTCGAGAAAAGCCACAGCCCAGTTGCCTATCTCCAGGGTGCCGAGATGCCCACACGCTGAAAAAACGCTTGCCATGGTGAATTCGTCAGGCTTCGGATGTTCACCGGTAAGTGTAACCATGTCTTTGAAGAGCTGGACCGCAAAAGCTGATTGGCCGTTTTGAGCATATCCAGCAATCATGGAGTTCCAGGAGACCACATCCTTCTTCAGCATCCTATCAAAGAGTTCCCTAGCCATGGCTAAATCTCCGGACCTCATATATGCCGAGATCATGGCATTCCATGTGACAGTGGTCTTGTGGGGGCCCAGATCATAAAAAATTTGTCTAGCAGCAGCCAAGCGTCCACATTTGGCGTACATGTCGAGGAGCGCTGTCTTGAGGAAGCAGTTGAAATCAATTCCCCTTACCTGATGAAGCAGCCTGGCAAGTGAATCGGCAAGGGAAGGATCGCCACGTGCGGCGCAGGATGAAATGACAATGACCCAAGTCGTCTCGTTGGGTTGGAAGCCGGCACCAACCATGTCATGAAACAACCGGAGAGCCTCATCCTCGAACCCATTCTGAGAGTAGCCGGAGAGCATAGCGTTCCAAGAGACCACAGTCCTATTGGGCATTGCATCGAAGCAGCGCCTAGCACTCTCCAAGTCCCCAATCTGGGCATAACCAGTGACGGCGGCAGTCCAGGTGACGACGTTGCGGCGGGGCATGGCATCGAAAAGAGCGCGAGCTTCCCGGAGGTGTCCCCACTTGAAGTAGGCGGAGAGGAGGGAGTTGGAATCGGGGAGAGCCCAGTGGGACAATTCGTCGAACAGGCGGCGGGCCAGGTGGAGGAGGCCAAGCTGGGCATACGAGTGAAGGAGGGCATTGCGGAGGTGGGGATGGGGGAGAAGGCCCAGCTTGAGGAGGTGGGCGTGGACGGGGATCGGAGATGGTGAGGATCGGATGAGGAGGAGGAAGGAGGCCCAGCCTGGGTTGTGGGCGGTGGACGATGAACTGGGCATGCAACTGCTTCACCTGCCGGACGTCGCTGATCCTCTTCTCTTTTGCAGCAGCCTCCAATTCATCTATCGATCTACGACACGCTTTATACTACTACTTTTGCTTTCAAAACAATTACTTAGCCCAATAGAAATATCAATTGCCATACATACCCTGCCTTCTCCCATTAAAGTCCCACAAGTTCGCAATTTGAAATAATCGATTGCACATATCATTAACGGGAATCAAACTTCGGTCCAACCTTCTAATATCAAAGAAATATCTCAGAGCCTGAGATCATACGATATGGGATAAAAGAGTCCTGATAAATGCTGAGTCGCCCAAACAAGCCTCAAGCTTGGCATCGGCATGGTATGTCGCGATTTTGCCTAACAATAATGGGCTTGTTGGAAAGTTTTAGACACGAGTCCTAACACCCGCTAAAAACCACGCCAATCAAACATCAATCTGAAACGAGGAGCGTGCGCCTTGGGATGAGGCGAGGTGAGGCGAGGCGATCGGTGATGTCTGTTTTTCATATTTAGTATTCATAGAGTCCCTAACTCGTTTTATTCTCTAGAAATTTCTATAGGTTTTGGTTGCGCTTCCGAGGTTCTCGCCCTCTTGAGCAAAGTTGGCTACCCATTTCTCTTCAAATCTCGAAGACGATTGCATGCCAGGATGTCATAATATTCTTTTCAATAGGTCGTCATGTTATCTGCTCAAATAGTCAAAAAACCATGTTCTTACTTCTTAGGCTGTTGTAATGGCAAAATGAAATCTCTAGTCTCGAGTATATCATAATGCTGCAAAAAAAAAAAATCATTTAAAATTATATATGAATCGCGGTAACTAAAGATCAATCCGTCTAGGTTGTAATCTACAACAACCGAAGCCCAAACACTATCATTTTTAAAAGGTTTAATATCATAAAAACCCCAAACTGGTACACCTGACAAATTTACCTCAAATTATTTTTTTAATCACAAAAAATCCCAAATCAATATACTTGTGAAAAATTTATCCAAAACTAATTTCTTGATCATAAAAAATCTCAAATTGATACATTTATGACAAATTTACATCAAATTTTAGGTTTTGTTAGAAAAGATGAACTGAACTTTGTCGCTAGAAAATGAGCTAATTGAAGAAGTCTCAATTGAGTTATTATTATTTATGGTAAATTTGTTACATATGTATCGATTTAGGATTTTTCGAGGTCAAAAAATTAATTTGGGATAAATTTATTATATATGTACCAATTTAAGATTTTTTGTCATATTGATAATTTATAAAACCATCACTCCGTATATTCGTCGATGGATTTCAAATGATTGGATTGGACCCAAAGACTCGTTCCGAGCGATGGGTGCAGTTGATTGCGCGCAGCTGGAAGAGAAGAAGCCAAGAAGGCATGGATTGGAATCGCTCGAGTTGGGTTTTATAACGTGGCTTTGCTATCGTCGACCGACTGCCTACACTTGACTAAGTGAAATCACGTGGAAGAGAGAGAAAGGGGGGCGTCGTGTCTTGTCTCGGGGCCCACGTTCTCTCCTCTGCAAGAAATTGTATTTATTATTCGATTGCTTCTTATTATTCATAACAATAACATGAGGAGAGGGACGGCATGCGCGGCGAGAAGTGCACCGCATGATCGCCCTCAGACAATGTCTTGCCTTGTCCTGACGTGACACTTTTGTTCCTCTCCGAGTGACGTGACGATGAGAATTCATTCATTTCAGTAATTCAAACGATTTTTTCTTTTAAAAATATTTTTAAAATCATTTATTTTTCACAAAATAAATATATCCTAAAAAACACTTTAATATTCACAATCATGAAGGTACACTGTGTCTCAACTTTTTTATATCGTTTTCAATAATTTCATGACATTAAAATATTTTTAAGTATTGTCGAAATTAGTTAGTAACCTTGCAAAGTAAATTGGAGTATGGTAGTAATTTGTGGTTACTATTTAGGGTGAAGAAATTTCTCAATACAAACTGTAAAAAGCCATGCATAGGAAGTCGATAGCAAAATTGCATTTGCTTTTGGCTCAACGGTGGCTCATTGTTTCATTGAGAATGGGACGATGGTGACGACATTAAGCCTGAATATTCATGAAACGGTTGGCCGACTTCTTCAATTAAAGGGGAATTTCGGGCAAGTTGCTGCTTGGGTTGGGGGGGATCTTTCCTTTTTGGCAGTTCTGGGAGGAGGATCTCGGCTTTCCCTTCTCAGAAAGAAGAAGGGATTTTCCAAAACAAGTGGGGATGGGGATGGGGGGTTGTGGGCGCCAAGCCAATCCAACCGAGCCCGCCCCCAAATTAAAACCCTAAAAATGGCTTTTTGTTAAGTGCCATTCATTTCTCGACTCGCCACTTATTCCCGATGCCGCGCCGTAGAATATGAATAATTAACAACTGTTGCAGCAGCAGCAGCAGTAAAAGGAGTAGGGGTAGTAGTATCAGTCGAGTAATAAGGGGATCCGATCTATTCCTCCTCCTCCTCCTTCTGTGGGTGGCTGGCTTGCTGTGTGCCTGAGCAGTGGTCGTCCTCGTCGTCGTCGCAGAGTTAGTTTGAAAGGGTGAAAATGGCAACCCCAACGCTCATTGGGCATTTTGGATCCTGACCCATTTGCAAAAACTACAGATTTGACTCTTGACAATGTCGGCGTCTTGCGGAATGAAGGGGAAGAATGGCGATCCCACACCCAGCAAGCTGCACCTGAAGCGGGAGCTCACCCAAATTCGCAAGGCTTCCCGCCTGTTGCGGGATCCCGGCACCACCTCCTCCTGCAAGTCGCCGCCTCTCTCCGCCCTCCGTCCCCTCCCCAGTACCCTTAACGCCCACCACAAGAGCCCCGTCTTCTTGTACAACTGGAAGTCCCCCAACTCCCCCAATGCCCTCAGATCTTCCTCCCCCTCCTCCTCCCCCAACAGTCAAGATGACAGCTTGAGCGATGCCCGCAATGCTGTCTACTCCAAGGCCGGTGGCGGCGACAACCCTCGTCCCTCCCATGATTTCCGCCGCCGAGATGCCAGTCTTGTCCCGCAGGGTGGCGCCGCTCCCTCTCCTGCCTTCAAGAAGCGTAGTAAGAAATCCGATGCCCATGCCCTTCTCCTCCCTAGATATCCTCCCAAGGACTTCCATCTCCCTCGGAATTCCGCCCATTCGATATCCTTTCGCAATGGTCACCCTCCGCTACCGCTGGTCCCGGATGGCTCGGTCGACCCATCTGACGATACGGACGATTACAGTCGCTCGGAGGATTTGAAGCGGATTTCTGGAGCATCCCCGTTGCTTTTAAAAGTGAAGCACCACAAGAATTGGTCCCGCTCCTCCTCCATATTGCTCAGGAGCATTAGGAAGGAGGACTCTTCCTACACCTACAGCACCCCTGCTCTCTCGACTAGCTCCTATTATAGGCATGCCAATCGGAATCCAAGCACAGTGGGGTCTTGGGATGGTACAACCACCTCTGTGAACGATGGTGATGACGAGGTGGATGATCCTTTGGATTTGCCTGGAGGGCAGGGATGTGGGATTCCTTGCTACTGGTCCAAAAGGACGCCCAAGCACAGGCTCATGTGTGGCAGTTGTTACTCTCCTTCCCTCTCCGACACCATCAGGAGAAAAGGCAGTAGTATACTCTGTGGCAGTCAATCAGTGTACAGTGGACGCCGCCCATCATCTTCGGGGTCAAAGAAGCGAAGAATTGCATCTAAGAGTGCTCAAGGTGTTCTCCCATTGCTCACGAACGATAATGATGCCAGAGGAGGATCGTCGGCTGGAACAGGGCACAGCGATGATGAGCTCTCCACAAACTTTGGGGAGCTTGATTTGGAGGCATTGAGTAGATTGGATGGAAGGCGGTGGTCGAATTGCAGGGATCAAGATGGGTTGGAGGCTGTTGCTCCTACCAGTGGCCAAGGAGAGGAGGATGCTATGATGGATAATATCAGAAGCTTGAGTCAGAAGTATAAGCCCATGTTCTTTGATGAGATAATTGGGCAAAACATTGTGGTTCAATCGCTTGTCAATGCTATTTCAAGGGGAAGGGTTGCTCCTGTCTATATCTTCCAAGGACCTCGTGGGACTGGAAAAACTTCCACAGCCAGGATTTTTGCTGCTGCTCTGAATTGTCAGGCTACCAAAGAAGCCAAGCCATGTGGATGCTGCAAAGAGTGCTCCAACTTCATTTCTGGAAAGAGCAGAGATCTTTGTGAGGTCGATGGCACCAATAAGAAACAAATCGATAAAGTCAGACATCTGCTAAAAAACTTGTCAGTTCGGCCACCAGCACATTCGCGGTACAAAGTTTTTATCATTGATGAATGTCATCTGTTGCCCTCTAAGTTATGGCTGGCTTTTCTCAAATTTGTTGAGGAACCACCACGTCGAGTTGTTTTCATTTTTGTTACAACCGACCTAGACAATGTGCCGCGTTCCGTGCAATCTCGCTGTCAGAAGTACCTTTTCAACAAAATCAAAGATAGTGACATCGTGTTACGACTACGCAATATTTCTGCGAGTGAGAATCTGGATGTTGAATTGGATGCGTTGGATTTGATTGCTCTGAATGCAGATGGTTCGCTTCGAGATGCCGAAACTATGTTAGATCAATTGAGTTTGTTGGGTAAAAGAATCACGACATCGCTTGTCAACGAACTGGTAAGCTCCATATCAAATCCTTTATCGACATTACTCGTTCCTCTCTGAGTTTTAGTTTTGTTTCTTTCCCCTCTATGGGAGACGGATTTTTTACTCCTTTAGGCATTTACCGATTAGATTGTTTGACAAAATTTATGTCTTTCTATAGGTTGGAGTTGTTTCAGATGAGAAGTTACTGGATCTATTAGAGCTGGCCATGTCGTCGAACACTGCAGAAACGGTGAAAAGAGCCAGGGATTTCATGGACTCGGGGGTAGATCCTTTGGTTTTAATGTCACAGCTGGCCAGTCTTATTATGGATATCATAGCTGGAACATACAAGATGGTTGATTCCGAATATAACGAGTCACTTTTAGGTGCTCGAACCTGTGAGTACAGAACATAAGCACATCTGGATTGTTGCTGAGATAATGTTATTTGATGCTAATCAAAATAGCACTGTGGAATTGTCATCTTAGTTTTATGCTACTGAGAATACTCTTTGTTTGAAGCTTATTTAGTGTTTTTCGTTCTTATGTGATTCTACTGAAAATGATACTTTAACTCTACTTGAGTTTATTTAAATTGAGGACCCAGTATGCAGGGTTTATACGTAGCAATTAGCAAGATAGATTCTATTTGCTTATTTTTTCTCCGATAGCCCTAAAGCACTCAACTAGTGTTGTCTATATGGATAAAAGCCTGGGCTGTGCTACAAAAGTGCCTAATAGAACGGGACTGCTGCAAGACGCGGTTGGCAGGTACCGACTTTCAGAAATCAATTAAAGAGTGGATTATTGATACGTTAGCCTTTTTAATTGACTTGGTAAAAACAAAATTTCCAGCTGCTGACCCCTGCACAAAAATCATATACAAGGCCTTGAGGCATTGGCTTCTTTTCTTTTATTAATTGATGTCATGCCATTGGCTGTCCTTGCCGTGACCGTTGCAGTTTAGCTGAATATGATGGTTTTGAACTGTTATTAGGAGCTGAGGCTATTTAGTATGTCGCCACCTTTAGGTCACTCCTTTAGCTTTGGTCAAAGTTTGAGCCAAGTTCCTTGTTACTTGATAGAAAGTGCATTAACTTTGAAAATTAAAATGGCTGCATTGTGTTTAAGCCACAGTAATTTCCTCACCCATGTTTTTATTAACAAAGGGGAGTCTGGGGCTCTTTAAGCACCCCACTAAACCTCGCTAGGTGTGGCAGTCCCTTCTTGCCACACAAATCCTTAATCACCGGAGACACACATGGTTAGGCTCCTAGTGGTGGCCCCTCGAGGCCATGCAAGTGTGATGATTTGAACCCAGACCTCAAGCGAGTGAGGGTTTGAACACACTGCCACTTCAGCAGTCCTTGTGCTCAATTCCTCAGCCATGCTATTTAACCCCCTTGGTTAGCTCCTCGGCCTCCTATGACAAAGCTTCTTTTGAAGTGCTTGTCGATAAGCACTTACGAGTTATTTCTTTTCTCCCCCTAGTTTTCTATGCTTTGTTTTCTTGGCCGCAATCACGACACGTTTAACTCACTTCATGGTGTGCACTAAATTCCTGCTTTACCAAGTTAACTGTGGATAAAACTGGATAATATTAGATGCTGCAAGCACGGTTGACACTCATCTATCTGATATCATATATATTTGTTGAATTTCTGCTTCCACAGTAGCTTACCTTACCCAGTTGCACTTTATTATGAACTTTATTTTGTTCGTGATCACTTTAAAGGCTCAATGTTTGCTGAGTGGTTTTTCTGTCAAGGCTTTCCCAAAAGTGAGAATGTTATATTGTTGGAAGAAGCGGACTCTTAGATTTATTATGTCTACAAAGATCCTTTGCCATAGGTTCTTCACTATCTTGTACTAAAAGAGTGAGATAGATTTATTTTAATGAGCAGCAATTATTTTTGCAAAAATAAGTAGTATTTTTGCTTGATCGCATTGATATGTATTGGCTTAGCAGTCTCTGCATGATCCTCAGGCATGTAATGGAGATTGATCTGATGCTTTTGTATCTACTTGACTACCTATCCTGAATGTATCTTCGCCATTATCTAGGGTTATCCACAAGTGAAAAAAAAAAATTCCAGTAAAGATGCTACCGTCAAACTTTGCAACTTCACTTAAGAGGATGATTAATTCTGTGGATACCATGTCACTGTCTAGCATTGCATTGTTGGCAAATTTGCACCTGCATGTGCTTTTGAATGTTGTAGGGCATGTGATCTCCGATACAACATTAATAACTCTATGTTTTTTGGCTTCTGTACAGTAAGTGAATCTGAATTGGAGAGATTAAAGCATGCTTTGAAGCTTCTCTCAGAGGCAGAGAAACAGTTAAGAGTTTCAAGTGAACGGTCAACTTGGTTTACGGCAACATTATTGCAACTTGGTTCCGTGCCTTCACCAGAAGCTTCGCATTCCAGCGGCAGTCAGAAGCAAAGTTCTAGGACAACCGAAGATCCATCAAGTGCTTCTAGAGGATACACTCATTACAAGAGAAAATCAGATTCTAAATATGCACCCCGTGAATCTGCCTCTCCTGTGTCTTTGCTTGAAGAAGCAAATTCATCTCCCTGTCATCAGGGGACTGTATTGTCACTTATCAATGATCATACTTTCAGATCCAGGGGCAGACATGGTGGGGGGCTTGGAGGCACAATGTTCAAAACAACTAGCCTGGAAAAGTTGAACGACATTTGGACACGTTGCATAGAGAGGTGCCATTCAAAGACACTCAGACAGTTGCTGCATGCACATGGCAAGCTTATATCTATCTCAGAAACTGAAGGTAAGGCGGTGAGCTTACATGTTCCGTCATCCACCCCATGCAATTATCTGGTGATGTACCGCAATCTGTATTAGACTCAACTTTAATGAGTAGCGGATTGTTTGATAGTATTCTTTTGAAAAAGAGTTGCAAACTTGGTTAAGGAGCAGTTGAACATATGTGATACAAAGGATTTTGATTGTCAAGTATCAACCGCTGATGTACAACCCATGCTGGTTATATTTGCCAGTTCCTCTGACATTGAGGGATCTCATGAAGACGCAGGGACAGCCTTGTCGTTTCAAAGTCTACCCTCTCCTTGTCAGCCAAATTCTGAACCAGGATTTGCTTATTTATTACTAGGATGGCCTACATAAATTGCTCGTTAGTTCGTTGGCTGACATGTCCAAAATAACAGAACATGTCAGTAGCCCGGTGTTAGCCTTCCTTTTGCTCTCTATTGTGTCTATAGCATTGGAAAATAATTTTTTATACATCTGGACATTGATTTGCTTGTGGGACCACGCGCAACCGTAGTTTGTGTTCCCCCAATTTCATTGTAGCTTCTTCTCCAATTGTTAGCTTGCCTTTTGAGAATTTTGAAGTAGTCTGTTCAGGTTGAACTTTTACGTAAATCTAAAGAAGGATCATTTGTAATTGCCACACTCACCACTATTCACCTAAACTGGTCAGACAGAGGACCGTTGTGCTTGTTTCTTGTTATTTTGATGCTTCACTTAGCTGATCAGGGAAGAAGTTTTTTGTGCTTAAATAACTATCAGGGGGAAAAACATCCCCATCAGACTTGTCTTCTCTTATGGTGTCATTTTTGTGCAGTTAAATTAAGTTTGGTAAGAGCCATGTACTTTCTAAATTGTTGGGCATGATGCATGCGTATCGTACCCTCTGATGATCATATTTAACAAGTTCACTTCGTGTGTATTTATTGGTCGACAATGAAGACTATGCTTTCTTTGTTTGCTTCTGTATTTTAATGTAATCTCATTGTGGTTGCAGGAGTTCTTGTTGTATATGTAGCTATTGCAGATAAAGATGTTAAATTGAGAGTGGAAAGGTTTTTGAGCAGTATTACAAACTCCATAGAAATAGTTTTGAGACGAAACGTAGAGGTTAGACTGATCCTCCTCCCGAATGGTGAGGATCTGATGAAGTATGGCAATATAGGGGATTCACCAGTTCCGAGTCAAATGGGAACAGATATGGACACTCAAAGAGAAAGGAAAGCATTTGTTGAAGGTTATGCTGACCAGGCATCATGTCAAGAGTTACCCAAAATGTCCCAGAGAACCCTTAACAATTTAGATGACAAGTTAAAAGGGGGAATGCAAGATGATTCTAAAGACCGTCAGTTGGTCGATGGGATCAGATGTTCATCAGAGTTAATGGTAGAAGAGACTAATGGCACAAATGAAAAGAGGCAGGAGGTCCCAATGCAGAGAATAGAGTCCATTATCAGAGAGCAGAGGTTAGAAACTGCCTGGTTGCAAACTGCAGATAAAGGAACCCCTGGCTCATTAATTTGTTGCAGACCTGAGAAGAATCAGGTCTTACCTCAAGATGGCATCTATGATCAACATAAGATAGAATCAGTTAATTCTACAGATTTTTCTTCTCAGCATTGGGAGGATGAACTGAATCATGAACTCAAAGTTCTGAAGATTGCTGATGGTAGGGCCTTGCAGAAGGACCAAGTTAATAAAAGTCACTATCCCATGTCCCCAAGTTTGTTGCATGATAGCAGCTTCATGGCAAATTTCAACAAGGAGAGCCTGTAAGTTGATTTTCTTTTATTTTTCTCTCGTTACAGGGGAGCATAGAATATAAAATAAACTGATTCATAAAACGTGCGAAAGAAATTCCCACACAATCTGCAAGAAAGATGCTATCCAGATGCGCGAGTCAATTTTATTATTAATTAGTTTCTCATAGTTTTCTTTATGATTTGCTCCTGCTATATGAAGTTAGTAATTCTCCATACTTGGGGGTGAAAATCAGTTCTCTAGATAAGTTCTGTTGGTATCTCCTTCAGAAGTTGAACTGAAGTTATATCCTTCTGGTGTTTGTCTAAACATATCAAGAAACTTAAGTTTAGTTTGTTCAAGCTTTTATAGGACTTCCAGTTTTTTCTTCAGAGGTAAAATTCATAAAGAGGATTTCCTGATAATTAGAAAGAGGGAAAATTCCAATTAAGGCCCCGAAGTGCCCTCGTTTTTTCAAATAAGGGTCTGAAGTGAACCTTGTTTCAATTAAGGGTCTAAAGTGACCAAAAAGTCTCAAATAAGGGTCTGAAGTGGACCACGTTTCAATTAAGGGCCTGAAGTGATCAAAAAATCTCAAATAAGGGCTTGATCTAAGGGTAATTTTGTATTTTCACTTTATTGATTAAATAAAATGAAAATATTTAAAAAATAAAGAAAGAAAGGAGGAAGATGTTTTTCGAATTTGAGCACATTTGGTTAAGTTATAGTTATCTCCCAAAAGTTTGTTGATGATTACCTGCTGATAAAGGGGAGAAACAAGATCTGCAGTCTGTATATTCGTGCTCCTAGCTAGGATCCTCACTTCTACCAACTCTGCATGACTACTGCTACCATTGGTGATTCCAATGCATGAATAGTCTGATGTTTGGTTCCTTAAATATTGTCAATAAACTTTAAAAGATATCCAGGGGTGAAAAAGAAAAAAGCTTAAGATAGAAAATGTTAAAGAGTGCCCCACGGACTTGTAAAGCCTTATTAAATGTGCTTTAGAAATTTAAATTTACAATTTGAAGTAAGTTATTTGTCTAAACGTGTAATTCTTTCATTTTCAAAGTGTCTTGGAAAGTGTTATTTCCATTTTCAGTTAACTAAACTAGTGCTCTAGGGGCACTTATTAACAAGACCATCAGGAGATAGCCACCTATTTGTCTTGAATAACTTCAAGGATCACAGATATCATTAACCATATTATTTAACTTATTACTAGAGCGATTAGGGAAGTTTACAGATTGCTCGTGTCTGAATTAAGGCATACTCAACGTGGTGCACTGCTGATTTTGCTATACTTTCAGTTCACACTAGATCTGAACTTACATGTTTTCTAAATGCTGGCATTTCTTTAGGGTTTATGAGTCTGGTTCAGGAAATGAAGGTTGTGGCAGGATGTTGTGCTGGAATAACACTAGATCTCAGAGAAGGGGAAAGGTGAGCTCTCGGATTTATTCATATGCTTGCATAGAGACGGTGTTTTCAATACTCTGATGATGCATACTTGATAATATTATGCAGCTCAAAAGGTCTGTCATGCGCTCACGCAGAAATGGAGGTTTCTCATTTTTCAGCGCATGCATGAGGGCAAATTCAGAAAGCAAATTAAAAAGACCAAATGATGAGTAGCATCAAATTAAAGTTGCCTTTTTCCCTCTTCCCTCGGTGTCATTTGTGTATTTAGTTTCTCCATTGCCGCTTTTAATATGTGGATATTGTTTTAAAAGTCGGGCATTTTTGCTTCAATAGAAGATTATTTGAAGCTCACTGAGTTACGGGAGAAACAATTAACAAAGATTTTGCTGAAGCCTCAATCAAATGAGAGTGCAGATTTTCCAAAAGAGAGCATAAGCAAATAAGTTTACAAGATTGAAGTTTTCAACAATAGGGGTGACTAAAGATGTGACATCTGCAACTGGCACATCATGTAAGTGTATTCCTTGTAAGTGTCAATGTTGAAATATGTTTCCACATTCAAAGAGAACATTCTTGCATTATGCTTTCTCAAAGTTAGGAGTGACAATTCTTAACAAAACATGAGAACATGACATGAATTTACCGAGAGAAAATTGAACTCGACACGACTAACTCGTGAGGGATATGAATTGACACATCATTAATTTAATGAAAACATTTTATAATCGCATTTGGCCAAATCTTTAGCTTAATGTTTTTGATGTTGTCACATCATTAAGTTATATCAGGATACTTCTACCCGAGCGTTCATTTCTTTTCATCTTCCCAATAACTACGGTCAGACAAGAAATTCAGACACGCATGAACACAGGCTAAAGGCTTGATGAGTCACTTAGGCGTTATATATTTATTGTCATGCCAATCTGATCTTACACATCATCTTCCAGAAGTCGTGAGAGAGAGAGAGAGAGAGAGAGAGAGCGGTGGGGTCCTAATGCCAAAGTTTTCATGTTATTTCCCTGTAACCAAAGATGAAATGAGAACATCCAGTATGAGGTGACATTTGCGTTTTTCCAAGAAACCAAGAAGATGCGTAAAATTGAGGAGGGACTCCTCTGTGTAACATTTCCCTCTCATGCTTATTCTACCATCATTTAGCCCATTAAACCATTCAAGCACGCCAAGATGCATCAGGCTCAAGTGTCCCTAATAAAGTTACTTTTGAGTTGCTGTCCTGCCGCTCGGAACTTCTTGCTGCAAGAATTATATCATTTATAAAATTGAGGAGCTCAATTTTGATTTTGGATAAATCGCCAAACAGTTCAATTTGGGAAGTTGTTATGGTGATGGCCCTCCAACGTCCATGTTCAATATTCTCTCTGCTAGTAACATATCATCAGGAGTCGTGACCTGAAAGGCAATAACTACCATGTTGATAGGCAATCAGATAGAGTAACAAGTATCCAACCACTGTTCGGGGAGAAAAAGTATCCAACCGAGGATTCAATAATTCAGGCATTTCAAAGTATGGTTAACTGGCGACCAAAAAAAAAAAGAGTATGGTTAACTAATGCTGTTTTTGAGATTTTCACCTTGATATTGGTGTAAGATCCTTCAGTGACATATACAGGATGCCTGAGGTGCTCCACGATAGATACATCATCAGTCACTTCCAGGCCCTCTCTGTTATTTATGGCATCATATTCAATGTAATGTCAATAGTGATAATTCAAAAGTTATGGCATCAAATAAGCTCCAAAAGAGTTCCTTCACTGACTAGTCTGGGAACATTTCATGGACATCATCAGAAAATTAGAGCTAGAGTACATACTGGTAGTTCTGTTACATACTTATATCAGCCACAAACAATGCATCAAGTTTTGAAAGAATCGCTTTGACTGTAATAATTAAATCAACTAATCAGACATGAAGAAATTATCCACTACAATATGCAGGTGCCTAGGCATATGCTTCCATTTCACATACTCATATGGTTGCACAATTAACCACGTGAGACTGCTCACTGAAAGTCAGTTCATGCCTACAAGCGCATGCCCACCTAGCTAAGCATTACTCAAATTCTGTGTGCCGCTGAACTTACAGCTGGTCAAATACTGAAACGTACTTACAGGAGTTCCCTCAAGTGATCTTCGAGATCTATCTCCGCTTATGCATCACTTCGTAGTCTCTACCTTCCTCCATGTGGACTTGGATTGTTTAAAATCTACCTACCATTCTTAACCTACTACTCAGAAGGTTACATGTCCAATATAATTGTTCAGAGCCATGGGCCAACCAGGTTAGCCGCCACCTTCTCGAGCCATCAGTGATATTGGGAGCTTACAATTAGTTCCAAATCTTCTGTAATAATAGCCACCAAATAAACTTTTAGAGGTTTGTTAGGATTGTCCGTTGCCCAATCATTAATTCAAACTTCTCCTTTTGTCCTTTAGAGATTTGCCAGATTACAACAGCTCCCAGATTATCTCAATCACACCAGCCTGTTGCTCACCATCAGCAACCGTATAAGCAATTGGTATTGACAACTTTCTCCGACTGATTTTACAGTCTAATTGGGAACCTCAGCTCCTCCTACAGCAGTTTCTTTGGTTTAAAGGACCTAGAGGATACACAGGAAGTCTGCCATCAAAGTCCATATCCCATGTCACCGTAATTTAATTACCTCTATTTTGAGCAGGTTTAACCTCTCTTTAGGCTTGCAGCCAAAAAATTTTAATTATGCCAAGCAGAAATAAGCACAGTGCAAAATTCTGCACCAAAATCACTCCCTTCTACCTTCAGAAGAGCTGGTAATAAGACAATATAATAATGTTGCCTCTGTTAAAAGGTTATCCTACCCAATCATCCATAGCCCAATAATTCAGCATTTGAAACTTTCAGATATTTAAGGCAGTGCCAACATTAAAAAGAGTACAATGAAAAATAAAAAATAAAAACAGCCTTCTTTTGATTTGAGAGATTGGGATATAATAACAAAAACAAAGGGAGTTCATATAATATGATTCTCTGCCCAACAGTATAAGATGAAAATGCAGAAAGTGCAGAGAGTACCTATTGACTAGTTCAAAACCTCTCTTAAGCAGCGAAGGCTTGATCACCTGTAACAAATTAAGAGAGCTGGTCACAAGCGGTCAACAAATTCAAGCATTTATCTCCTTGAAAACAAACCTGAGGTGTTTGCATTTCCCAAAGTGTTTTTCGATCCAGAGTTCTCACAACAAATGATTCACTATTTGCCTGCAAAGGATCGATGTAATTCCACCAGTCAGTAAATGAACTGGCAGAAACAATCCTGTTCACACGTCATGTCTACTTCTTTGGTAATTAAAAAAGGGGATTTCATTGAAAATGAAAATTGTAGTTCATCAGAAATGTACATACTGAACATGTAAAGGCCACCATGATGTCATTAAATACAGACACAGGCATCATTAAAACTGAGGTTCATCCCGACATATATAAATGACGCTTATCATGATGCAGTTGTAGGACAAAGAGGTCAACGTGTACTGACGCTTAAAGGGCGCGTGTGTGCATTCATGCACACTTGCAATAGACACATGCACATGCATGTGTCTGTCATAGTTAAGGGTATACAATCTTGACAATGAAACAACTTCCCATAAGTGACCAAATATATATTCAGAGATTTATAAGCCAAAATCAGCTTCGGAGGCAATAAAGACATATATGACAAATACAAATATGAGATATTCCAATGTAATGAAACAACTGGAAGACAAGAAGCACCAACAGATGCAATGAATTTGATGAGGAAAAGACATGCGGCATGAGTTCAGGCTCAGAGAAAAGGCATCAAATGAAAGCAGCAAAAGGTAAAACGAAACCAGTACAGGTTACTCGCTGCATTAACAACGAAAACTACCAGCAGAACAAGTTGTCGGAGAAAGATTGAGCTATAGAATAGAAACGCCAAGAGATTAGTAGGAAACCGTGTGAAAAAAGGAATACAAGAGGTAAAGATACCATTCAATTACATGAAGCCAGAAAAACTCACCTCTTTGATGGTAGCTTTAACAGGAACCCCAAGAACAGCAGCTCCATTTTCCCACCCATCTTTAAGTACCTAAAAACAAAAGCAACTTAAGACCAATACCAACACTCACATTGCAATGCATATATATTTGTAGGAACTGCACAGAATGAAGAGAAAATATGGGTAGAAAAAGGTCAACTGGTGATGCAATTTCAAATAGAATTCAATGTGAACAAGAAAGACATGAAAGAGCTTTGCACATATTCATATAACCACTGCAAAAACAAAAATGGCATCCGCTATACAAGAAACTCCCAGAATATAACTGAGCCACGCTTTTTCATTAAAAGGTGAAAAACTCTTAGACCTACGGGTTCAAAATCAACAGTAGGCATAATCCAGCCAGCCCAACTCACAAGAGCTGTCTTAGAATGTCCCGGTCCACACTTATTCTTTCAGATAAATTAGCATTTGAACTTTTCAATTGATAGTTGAAATGAAACTCCTTACATCAAATCTTATACAAAGACCGGATTATGTATTTACACAAGGCTGAATTACTTCACTAGGATCACAATACACCGATGCAGATACAATTGGGAAAAAACAGATCTATCAGTACATAATGAAGGAAACTTCACATACACTGGTGGTGACTTTTACAAAATAACTTCAGTGAAAATGCTCCAAGCTCACACGCTCATGTGTGCTCTAGCCATCCCATATAATGTTGCCAGACCAAGTTAGGCTGCAAATAACTCTGTTTATATCACAAACCCTTTTATTTTTTTAGGATATTCTAGTTTTAGGATCTAGCCAGCTGAATCAGCTTCAAGCCAAGTGATGTAAGCCAAAAGCTAGCTATGCCCAATATGCGGATCAGCTTCATGTTACAGCTGCACTGCTTTCTTTTATGCAGGTTTTACCATATCAACTGTAGCTAATCCATAGGCCAGACTGTGCAAGTGAAGCCCCAACCAGACCAGACAAGGCTGAAGCACATATATCAGTCAAGTCTATGCAACAGGTATTGTCGATTGAATCTCAGTTACAATCTCCTGTATGGAAGATTAAAAGGTGGATTACCATTCACATTCATCACGAAGGAAATAGGAGGCCTCAATGAAACTGTTTAAAACAAAAGACTTTCTTCCTTATATCAAGAGCTTGTTGAACAAAACTAAATACAATTCATGAACCCTGCACACAATTGGCTCGCTATATATCTTTGGCCTCTACATATATGAAGGACCCCACTTACTCCATAGAATACTAAAAAACTATCCATGTGAACTGAGCTGGAAGAATCACTGAGAAGGGTTCTTGCTAAGAATAAATAAATAGAATTTTAATCTTATTTTCTAAGAGAGAGGAAAGGTTTGAAAGCCTGGTTGCATGACCACAGAGCTGCAGTTTGGCACACTACAAGACTAGCGAAGGAAAAAGAGCAGTTTGGTCGTCTTTTCCCCCTTCTGCCAAGATTAATAGACCAGATACACATTTTCTCACGCCGCTTCTTGATAAGAAAAGTTCAGAACATATCAACCGCGTAAATTTAGATATTTGTCTCCCATGAGAGTATCATGCACCCCTTAAGTCAGCAAAAATACTTGGTAAAGAAAACTGCTGAATGCAATCAGACCTTTTCTATGTCTCCACGTGATACAAGAGGTCTTGCAGAATCATGAATGCAGACAAGCTCGGATCCCCTATCAACTGCCTGAAGGTAAATGTTCCACACATATGGAAGTTATCCAATCAAATATAAATTTCCTTCAATACATGGTGACTAGGAAAATAAGCTGATACATGAAAATGTTCGAATCAGCATCTACTAATATTCAGACCTTCTTGCAAACAAAGTGCATACAATTTGCTGTCTCATAATAACTGAATCAAATATGATGCATCAGATTTTGGTCTTATGAATACAAAAACAAAGCAATGCATATAAAAATATAGTGCTATCACAATGGGACATGGAAACAAAATATCGAATTCACAGATATAAAGGAGGGAAATCGAAATCCTTAACACGTGGACTCATTTTTAGTTCTTTCACCAAAAAAATGTGTACAATACTTTTCATGGAAAAAAGAGCCAATTGTCACTAGACATGTGTGACTGAGAAACTATACATGTACTAACACATTGACATGATATAAGATGTGCAAGTTCTTCCATTATTCTCATGTGAATCATGGCAACTAAAAAATTATCTACCATTTGCATATCTTAGGTTCTTTAACTTTTCCTCTTCCTCTTACAAAAAGAAGAAAAACATTTCCTCCTCACCTTAGCTGACCTAGTAAGTAGAATGGCTATCATGACACTACCTCTTCCACCTCCCTAAAGCTAAAGTTTCAAGATCTACTCTTACTACGCCTGCACTGGCTGTTGCCACTAAGGCACTTTTAATAATATGTTGGCAAAATGCAGTTCGATTGTGTATAAACATAAGAGTTGAAGAAACAATGAAGAATACAATGCATG
This sequence comes from Metrosideros polymorpha var. glaberrima, assembly GCA_001662345.2. NCBI lineage: Eukaryota > Viridiplantae > Streptophyta > Magnoliopsida > Myrtales > Myrtaceae > Metrosideros > Metrosideros polymorpha. Next base: position 21,456,612 of record BCNH02000009.1, read on the forward strand.
CAAAGGAGAGACAAAGGAAACATAAAAAACCTAAACAAAGTGCTGGCAACAGCAAGGAACTCAATGTCCAATGATAATTAGGGGTGGAACAACTACACCAGAAGTTCTGCAAGGTTAATTGAATAAGTTGATCCTACACAGTGCGAGTGTCAACTCAATCAAAGAGGAAAACATTGGCAGTCTATCATCACAAAATGCAAGTAACTATTGCAGTAATTTTTTTTTGGTCAGTAACTATTGCAGTAATTAATGAAGCAAATCTTAAGCCTTTATTGACAAGAAAGCACTATTGTGCACCTGAAGACCGCTGTACACCGAATCCTGTCTCTCCTTCCCAGGCAGCGTAAATTTAAGATCCACTTGAACCTCCTCTTTGGTTCCTGAGACAAAGGAACAAACCAGTTTGCTTATTTACTAGAGCACAAAGACGGAAACAGCATGCCTTAAATGACACAGGACAAACACCAAACTAGAAAAGAACAAGAACAGTGGAGCCTACCAAGCAATTGAAGATAAAAAAAAAAAAAGCATTTGGAGAGGAAGGTGTGAGACACAGTACCTTCAAATATGTCTTTGTACGATGGATCACAAACTACGATAATTTCCTTCACCTCTCTCATTTGTGAAAAAGTATAGAAGCTGCAAGAGAAGAGCCAAGATCTTAATCTCAACTTCATAACGACATGAAGAGGAAAAGAAAAGCGGGGACCTTCAAGAACCAATAAGCACTCAACACCCAAGGGGTACAATGTTGCTTACTGTGCCAACCAAGCTTTATAAGAGCACCATTAATATGAAACTCAGTTTTGGAGAACCATGGTCAGAAAAGAAAGTAGAACTCTAATATATACATAGCTACTATGAGCACTATAAGGAACTATGCAGATGGATATAAAAAAGTTGTGTTAGCTCATCGAAGGTACTGATAAGCATAATCGGGGCTACTAAAAAAGGATATTCTGATTAGAAATGGCAAGGATCAGCTTCCCACAAGAATGCTCTACTAAGTCCAACTTCTTGCTATTTGGTCCAAATGAAGATACATGGTTCTCTCAGAAAAGGCAAGGGGTGATTAAACTTTGTAGGTTCTTTAGAATAGGAGGCCTACAATATGAGCGAGTTTCCTTTACCTGTACAAAGCAATTGGCACGCCAAGAAGTGGAAGATACTGCTTTGGCATGCTCGCCTATTCTAAGAAACAGAAGATAATCATCAGCCGGAAGATGAACACACAGAACTAGAAGCAATAAAAAGGTAGGCACCAAATATTATTCAGATGTTCCTAGACAAATACCAGCAATACAAATGCAAACAAGCCATGATAGAATGACTCCCGAAAGACAGTAATACATGGGCCCAACGCCAACAAGTGCAACCTTTCCATGTCACATTAGGCAGCTTATTGGAATGAGAGATCAAAAGGAACACATTTCCACAGCACAAGAGGCACCAAGCAAAAATCTTATTAAGGAAGTCATCCCAGCGTCAATACAGTGGAAAGTTTGAGAGCCGATGGTTTTACGCGAAAGTTGATGTTTCAGGAAACAAAGGGGAAAGACGTAGACTCTCAAGGATGAAGTGATTGACGGTACTGTGACATGCCAGGCTGATGATGTCATTGGATTGGACCAAAAAATGAAGGAACTTGGGAGGGGGGAGGAGTAGCAAGAATTGGAAAAGGTAGGTAAAGAAGGAGGGGAGGACTTACACCCATCCTCTTGCCCTTCCCTCCAGCCAAAAGAATGACCGAGACGCTACCCTCCCTCACAACCGTAAAGCTCTGCGCAAATGCAAAATGTCAATATTGTTGTCAGAACGATTTCACTGGCTCTGAACTAGAGGCATGTAATTGCATTCGCTTACGTCGTCATCTTTACCAGAGCAATGGACTCTCACGCTGGAGGCGACAATTTTAGCTGTTCGTCGGGAATGAATGGCACGAGCTGAAGCAAGAAGTAAAAACGAGAGGGATTACCGGACGGAGCGCGAGAGAGAGAGAAAGACAATGGAGGATGATTAAGAAAAGAAGAAAGAAGCTTTTGCCTTGGGCAGAGAGTCGGAGAAGGAGAGGCTGCCGGCGAAACTGGGTCCTGCCGCAGCTGGAATTGCTGGAGGAAGGAGGGCAGAGGCTCAAAGAGGAAAAGCCTCCGACCAGTGTTTGAGACATCATGTCGCGCACACGCCCACGCACGCACGAACACGCTGTCTCTCTCAGACCTCTCTCCTCTCTTCTCTTTACGGCTCTCCCCTCAAACAGCTGAACGTTGAAGTAGGTGAGCGCGACGGAGAGATGTTGGCTTGGCTCTATTCATCGTGTGATTGATTCCCCACTGAGGATGTGCAGATATCCCGTCGAGTGCTGACAAAGATTTCTATTTGCCTTCTTTAGTTAACCCAACTACCCCTATTATCCTCCTCATTTTCTTGGCTGCCAAAACTTAATAAGAAAAATAAGCAGCTTTACCTAACTAAATTTATCACTTCATTGATTATCTACACTTCTATAGCAATGGACCTCTAATTTTTTTTTTTTATACCCCGAACATCCTCAATGAATTTTTCTAAAAATTGTTTAATCCATGGACAAAAAGTGTAAATTCTCTCCCATGCAAAATTCGAATCTTTCCTACCCAAAAAAAAATTCAATTCCAGAAATATTTTTTTCTCTTTCTGTATATAAATGAACGGATTTATTTTTTATTGTGCCAATAATTTCTTTCACTAAATAGTGATTCCTATGGTTTTATTTATTCCAATGTCAATTTTTTTAACATACACGCAACACGTGGAGACATTTACTAGTTGTTAGTAAATTTTCAATATAGAGTGTAATTTTACAAGTACAATTGTGGTTATCGATCGCTTTTCTACGTAATCAATGATCTAATACGGTCTGGGGAATCTAGAAGCAACTTCTTATTAGCTAGGAATTATAATTACTCTAATTTGAGCATTATTATCAATATCGACATCAATATTAAAGCATTAGAAGCAAACTTTGCCTGTCCTCGCACACATTTGGCGAGGGCGTTGCAGCCCTCGCGTGTAGCCGACAACCACTGTCGGCTATCGCCAAGGCTCCACATGCGGACAGAAATAGGAAAAAAACGAAAATATTCTTTAAATAATAAAATAAAAATATTATATTATTAATTAAGTAAAGATGAAGAAAAGGAAAAAAACTAAGAATATTTGAAAAATTATAAAAATTGTTCACATAAGGGCTGACTGTGCCATGTAGGATGGTTGGCGTTGACTAGACCACAACGTTAGCTATTTCTTGCAAAAAATGGCCGAAAGAACTACATTGAAAAATCATTCAAAGGTTTAATACTAAATTAACCAAATTGAAAAATTTAGGATTGAATTGACCGCGTCATACAATAAGTTTAGGACTTTTTGGATAATTTCTCTATTTTTTCTCTCTCCCCTGTATGCCATTTGTTGACACTTGATTTTTGCTGGTTTCGGCCATCTCGAGAGGCCCCCCATTTTTCTTCGCCTTCACGTAGGTCCTTGGTGGCCGCCCCCATGCTCGTGATTTTTCCCTGAGCTTCCCTAGCGCCGATTCGCTAAGCAACCGTCTACAGCCTCTTCCCCGAACAAGGTGGGCCAGATTCTCCCTATTTTGCCGTGTTTTGTCTGGATCGAACTGGAGCTTGCCATTCTCCGGTTCGCGCGAGTTCAGGGCTTGGTTGTGCAACTCTCTGTTGAGCACAGTAATCTTGTCCTTTCTTTCTTTTTCTTTTTTTTGGCATTTTGCTATGTTGTATGATGTAAAAACTCAGGTAACTTTTTTGTTATGAACAGGGCAAAAATATTGTTTCATATTTAACAAATTTTGAAGCCCGATTCTTCACAAGAGAACTTTTTGTTGAGATTTCACAACTTGTACATAGTGCTCTTGATGGTTACAAGGTAAATTTTCTCTCAAGTCACTACATACTGTTTTGCCATGTTATCTTTCTTGTAGCTAGATCTAACACTTAGAGAGGGGTGAATAGGTGAATTTGACTCAACTTAACTAATAGTGCGGAATTAAAATATTTAAGATAGAAATATGAAGGACGATACAAAGTCTGAGCTTTGCATATGAGGTTGTGAACTGTGCAAATGTGCAATATAGTCTCAGATGCAGAAAGTAAAATTAAGGAGATATAGAATCTTGCACACGAAACTTATAGCGGTTCAGCTTAGTTCAAGCCTACGTCCACTCTCCATACTAATAGCCTACTGGCTAGAGTCCACTAGATGATCTTTAGAGATTATAGTGAGTGATGATGCACTTATGTGATAAACCAAACTATTTCACAACAGCTCTAACAAAGTTTCTAAAAAATCACTGTTTGTAGCTCAACAAAGACAAGTGTATAAAAGTGAAGCTCTAGTCATACTTTAGAATTCTTGATTCATGACCTCTCTTACTCTCAGCCTCTTGATCTCTTTTATACTCCTCTGTGTCCAAACTTCCTGTTGGATAGCCTCAGAGGATGATTCCCCAATCAACTTGTTGGATAGAACTTGCCAAACGGAGATTAAGATTGTTGTTGAGAGTGAGATTAGAATCTCCTATTGATTTAGTTGCCCATACCACTGAATTTGAGTATCTATAAGTTGAAGTTCTCCATTTTGGAAAGAACGTCTTGTCTCCTGAAGATTTTTTAATCAATTTGAGATGATTAGCTTCAATGAAACCGTTGCAAATACATCTAAAGACTGATCTTCAATCAAAGATATACTACTTGTGAAATCCTAACCAGATCACTAGCCATTGTGAACGATATAACAAAGGTGTTCTGAGTCTGAGGTATATGCTTCATCAAATGTTAATGCTTGAGTCTGAACAAGATTTGAGATAGAATCTCCCTAGTGTAGAGTTTGAGTCAGAGGGTCACAAGATCAACTTCAAGTCTTGTTGATATCCTCTCGTCACTCTAAAGAAGTCCATTCCATGAATAACTTCCATGAAAAGATTAATATATATCCTCAAATGCAATCTTCAGAAGGTAATATGCAGCGTTTGATGATGATTCCCTTATACATATTCACCCGCAAATATCTTCATTAGTAATGACTAACATCTTCGAAGCTTTGTTAATCATAAAAATTTGCTAGGATGTTTAATCAACAATCTCCCCTATTTTGATGATAACAAACTTCCTATGCAAATTCAGGGTAGTATGGTTTGATTAAGCACAAAATGTGTCCTTGAAAAAATACAAGTGCTTTAAGGCCTTCCAACGAATAGACTTGAGTGACGTGTGTGAGTACTAAGTCCTTGAAACTTGACTTGTCAAGTAGGTCCCCATTTATATACGCACCCACATACATACTACGTGTTTTCTAATCTCTACTTATAGGGTTTACGATTTGGGGTTTAGGGATGGGGGTTCAGGGTTCGGGGTGGGGGGTTTCGGGTTCAGGGTTTAAGCTTTCGGGTTTGGGGTTTCAAGTCCAGGTTCCACGGTCCAAGGTCGAGGATGTAGCGTCGAGGATGTAGGGTTTGGGGTTTGGGGTTTTTTAGTGTTTGGGATTTGGGGTTTAGGGTTTCGGGTTTAGGGTTTTAGGGTTTAGGGTTAGGGTTAAGGGTTTAGGGTTTTAGGGTTTAGGGGTTAGGGTTTTAGGATTTAGGGGTTAAGGGTTTAGGGTTTAGGGTTGTAAGTTCCACGCACCCTTGAAGTCCGCTTAGTGGTTGAAATTATATATCTAATTTGCTTGGATGACTCGCCCTGAACGCGACAACACAAAGATGCAGTCTACAGCCATACACTCATCCTTTTATGGAGGCAGTGTCTTCAATCACCACACCCAATCAACTCCCACAACGCACGATCCATTAAAAGCTAATCTGATAATCAATCCCTGGTTCAGTTAGAAATCACAGCGGAGATGGAATCAAAAAGCTTTCTGTTCTGCTAATACAGCGAGAACAGAAAGCTTAGACCACCATTCTTGTACGCTCCATCTTGTTTAATCTCCTCTTCAATTCTGGAGGTTAAAGCAGCTTTCTTTTCTCCCACTCCGGTCCAGTGATCCAACAGAATTTCCTGTTAGACATAACAAAAATACGAGTCAATGATCAAGGGACAAAGAGATGAGTCTCTCCATCAGACTAGAATAATCAATTAGATGATTTCCATACAATATAGATCCTCATGTAACAACCAAGCAATATCTATTTCTAACGGAAAACAGAAACAACACAAACATGATGGAAAGACACGGAAACGTAACAAAAAAACTCCTAGAAACAACCACCGTCCCATGGAAAAAGTTACTTTCTAAAAGTCAAGTCTACTTCCATAAATCAATAAGCATATAAGTATCAGTAATAGTATCTGTTAAGGGACCAGATAAATTCATAAAATAATGCTAAAAGTTCAAATGACTTACCATCATGGACAATAGTCTAGGGTTTGGGGGTTCGGCATTCGGGTTCGAGGTTTAGGGGTTTGGGGTTCGGGGCTTAGGGCTTAGGGGTTAGGCTTGGGGCTTGGGCATATGCCATAGGGCTAAGGGTTTAGGGTTAGGGGATTTGGGGTTTGCAGTTTGATTGTGCATAACTTTATGAGAGGAATGCCGTTGAAAGATTGAACCTTCATGAAAACAGGAATGACCTTCATGTTAGAGCATTACTCCCATTATTCATTCCGGTGCTATGACTTTGAGTGTCCAAACCTTCCCACGTGGCTAACTCAACACTCTCTCCAACGTTTTAGGCGTGTGAACATTTGATTGTGCAAAACATTTCGAGAGGAATGTTTAGGGTTTGGGGTCCAGGGTCCAGGGTCCAGGGTTCAGGGTTTAGGGTTTAGGGTTTAGGGCTTGGGGCTTGGGGCTTGGGGCTTGGGGCTTGGGGCTTGGGGTTTGGGCTTGGGGGTTTAGGGTTCAGGGTTCAGGGTTTAGGGTTTAGGGTTCAGGGTTCACGGTTCACGGTTTAGGGTTTAGGGTTTAGGGTTTAGGGTTTAGGGTTTA